>VUYV01000617.1:0-125957 GCA_008711295.1 Anarhynchus alexandrinus | reverse complement strand
GGCCGGGCGGCGGAGGCGGGGGGGGAACGGGGGGACCGCGGTGCGGGCGGTTCCCGGCGCTGGGTTGTTTTGGGAAGCGAAACCCCGAGAGCCTTGGGGGGGCGGTTGGTTGCAAGGCCGTACCGCGGCATGTCAGGGTGTCCCCGGGCTGGTTGCTCCTCCGGGGGGAAAATAATAATAATAAAAAAAAATAAATGAGGCCGCTTGAAGACCAGCTGCTAATAAACCTCATGAGTTTTCCTAAGTTTTACTGCAGGGGCTTTTCTTTTTTTTGGATAGGCAGGTCGTGTTTCCCTGCAAAACGCCTGGAAGCTTATTCTACAAATGTTTTTAACTGGAGCGTGAGTAAAATGGGAAAAAAAAAAAACAACCCACAAGTTATGTAAAAGTACAGGATTTAAACAGTTTGATGAAAACAGGGAACATCTAACATGGTTTTGCTTGTGTGTATTTTTGAATTGAATATAATACAAGGATTCGTAAAATGATGTATTTGCCTAGTGTAAACCAAATTAGACACAAAGGTGGTCCCAAATAATAGTAACAACTTTTAAAAGGGCTGTTTTCAAACCTTAATGATGAATGTATTAAAACAGTACAGCTAATAATCTGTTCAGTTGTCCCTGTAAACTATGTGACCACATTAAGAAGTAGTCAGTTTAGTCCAGCTTAGTTGGTATGAACCACGAAATTTATTCTGCTTTAAAAGGCATGGTAGCTACTGAAAAGCTACAGATATCCTTGAATCTGAGATGATAAATCCAAGGACATTTGTATAATTAAGTATATTATGTAAATAAATGCTGTCATGTGAGTTAAATATTTAGAAGGTGGAGGAAGTATTTTCAATTGGGACATTAAACTCCCAAGATCTTGAATCACCCTGGGGAGAAGTTACTGTGCAAAAGTTAGCTGATGAATATGTATCATCAGGACTATAACTACTTTCGCATCTTTATTTCCCCCTTCCCCCTCAATAAGCTGTTGCTAGGAACTTAAACCCAGGTCTCATAATTGCTTTGCTGAGAAAACAAAATTTAAAAGTTTTAGCTGAGGAGAAGCATTTCATATAGGCCACAGTCAAACAATGCTTCCTTGTGGGTTTACTGTTATTACTGCAAGAAGTCACATTGTTTCTTCTTAGACGTGCTTTTAAGGGATGCCCTGAGGCTGCTGTCAAGACTGATTTGCTGTCTATCCAGAGAACTCATTTGCAAGCGTGACCCCCAGGTGCAGCCTCGCAATACCCTTTGAAGGATACAGGAATATACATGTGTGAGTGTGAGGGAAGGGTTAGTGTGTTAACAACAGGCTAGACGGCTCAGATGGTTTAATATGCTTCTGGGCACATCTAGATCATTGGTTTTTTGCCTGATGAGACCGGGATGGATGGATGGAAGGCAGGTAGATCTAGAGGAGCTCTGGGCTGTCTTCAGAATAGTGTTCACTGAAACATGCATGCACGTGGTGTGTAAGAGACTACAATAGGATTAGTAATGCAGTGACTCAATGGAAGTATCTTCAGGATTAGAGTTTAGGAAGAAGGTAAAACATTCCATAAAATGAGGAAAATATGAGTAATTATTTACTTTTGAGTAGAAAAATTATACAACTTAAGTGAAAAGTGATTTTAAAAATATTTGAGTGTTTTGCAAATATGTGAACTTGAGGATGCTTTTTAAAAATATGTCATTTTAATAGCCTAGTATTTCATGCTTTCAAAGCCAATTATGCAAGTAGATAATAGGGTATGATTTTTGCCTCTCTTAGAATTCAGATGGGACTGTTTAGTAAAGATATGCATGAGTGTAAGCATGTGAACAGTACTAATTAATGTGTTAATAGTAGGTGATTAACTTGCAGGCCTAATCAGTTTGAGAGGGACTTTATTAATGGCATGTACTGCCATAAAAAAACTCAGCATTTAGACCAGAATCTTACTTGCTTCATATTCTTCCTAGAAACTAAGAAAAACTTTCTTAGGGCAATTGCACTTATGTACTAGAATAGATTGCTTAAACAAGAAATACTGAAGGTCTCCCTTATTAGAGACTTTAGAAAAAATCTCAGGAAAAGTTTCATCAGGATTTTTCCTGATACCCTGTCCACTGTTTTCTGAGAGGTTGATGGAAACAGTGTTCAACAGCTTTAGTTCTCTGGGAAATGAAAGTAGGGAAAGGTAGCAAATGAATGACTGAAAGGGGGATATTTGTCTTTTAAAACAATGTCTCAACTAGATTAATTCTTCACCACAGTAGGATACTCTTTGATCTAACTTTTCTTAAAGCTGCCCCCCTGCCCCCACCTCCAGTAGAATTTAAATTCAGGATCAAATTTGAAGAGCTTTCTCAAAATAGTAGTTCCCTAATATTTTTGTGGAAGGAAATAATTAAACATTTCTCAAGTATTTTTAGCATGTTGATTTCGTGAGAAAAAAATCTATGACAGCTAGATTGCTGCAGGGGAAATGAAATGGTATTTCCTGGGATACTGGAAAGAAAGGCAAGCAGGCAAATGGGAATAGCGAGTCCTTTACAGCAATAAGGGAAGCTTCAAAATATGTCGAGTAAAGAAAAATCTGTATTAAAATTCTGGCCTCTGTAATTTTCCTGAGTTTTCAGAATTTAATTTCACATGAACTGAAGAGTCTGAGTTTGTTGATGATGTTTTTGTTTTTCTCGGTGCTTGGACTATACACAGTCTAAGTACAAATTATGGTACACAGCATAATTCACTCCATTTTTCACATTAGTGACACTGAAATATGTGACATAATTTAAATATGAAATCTTAGTTCACCTGAAGTAATTGATTTCATTTCACCTATATACTTGAAGCATTCTTTGTGAAAGAGGATGTTTCAATAAGGCTGAAAGACTTTTGCATGTTCTTGTAGATGATGCTGAAATAAACTTTTCACAGGCTGCTTTCATTAAAATATCAGTCACATAGGGACACACACATAAAAACAAGCAGAAAAGGTGTTTCTAACTAAATTAATAACAACAGGTAGTTTAGGGCCCTTAAAGAACTGAGTAGGTTTGTCTATGTTTGGGTTATTAATGGTGATAATTTTTCCTCTAAATTGCTCTTTCAGCAAACAAATGCATTCAGGAGCAGAACGATAGAGGCTAATATTTCTTTCTTATTGTGATCTCCTGGGGCATAGAACTGTCATATTAGGCTGTGTAATACTTTTAATCCCTCGTATATTTTCAGGGAAGGGTACAATCAAAGAGTTCAACATTTTGATGTTTCCTTTAAAAACTGGTTTTGTGCGTTTGTTTAAAGCTTTTAACTGATAGGGTAGTTCACTTTTTTCCTAGCCTTTTAGCATGTTGTCATAGAACAAGAAGTCCTAATGTAAGCTTAAGTAATTTGGATACGTATAATCATATTGATTAAGAGAGGTTTGGCATTGTTCAAAAAGTGGCTTCAGATTGTGACTTCTTCAGTGGCAGTTTGCGTTCAGCTGTATGTTTCTCACATCACCTCATACATCGTTGTGTGGCTGCCTTCAAAACTAGAGCTTGTGGCTGGTCTTACCTACCTGGGTTAACATAAGATAATTTCTCAGGTCTGATTTGAAGCATGATCAAACAAATAGTCTACTGTCACAACTGCCGAGATGATGTGCCTCCTGATGCATCACGCAAACTAGATCTGTTCCCAGAAAGTTGTATGTAGAACTGCTGTAGTAAGTTCACAGTTAACTGAGGACAGCTGGTGATCATACAGATCTGGCTGTTTCCTTCAGCTGAGACTATGTAAGGTGCACTTGTAGTGATAACTTTTTACTGAACACGTTTATTGTACAGTTCTTCATGGGCATAAATGGAAAAGGAACTAGCGTGCATTGGCATAAATGGCAGAAGTACCATACATCTTTACATGGTAAATTATTCATGAGATGCTTTCTCTTTTATAGTACAGGTTTGTGCCAAGAATGTCTAAGAATTCCTGTTGTAATGGAGAGTAAACAATTCTGCCTTTCCTGATGTTTTCTTGTGCAATACATTGTTTTTCAACAAAACATCCAAAAGCATTGGAGAAAAATGCCCATAAACAATTTGATAAAAAAAATTGAAGGGGACAAAAGAGAAAAAGATTTTCCAACAGCTCAATGTGAACGATACAAAAGATGTTGCTAGTAAATTAGTAGAGCCCCTGTGATAATAATCATTATCTGCAGTGGGTTTGATCTTGGTCACTGAATAGGTTGATAAAACAGTTGCTGCACAAATGTGTGTCTTTCCTTCACTTCATACCAAAACCAGTGACAATGGTTCAGCAGCAGGGACTAGTCCAAGATGGTTTTAAAGTGGTTTTTTTTTTTTTTTCCAAGCCTTCATTTGGCGCTGCTGTTTCAGTGCTGCCCATACCAATGCTGTATGTGTCAGACCTGTGACACTTCTAGCGTCTGGAAAAAATCTGCCTGATGTTATCGGCATTCCCTTGAGAACTGGCATTGAAGAAACAAGACCAAATTTTAAGAATGTGATTGCAATAAGAGCTGTTATTGAATTTGTGAAGCTTCTTGTATTAATGTAATTTAATTTTCACTAAATATGCAGTCACTTTTTAAAACATTTCCTCTATCCAAGTCAGTATGCTTTCCAGTTAAGAATTGCTTTGGTTTTAAGTAGAGATAATCTGATTTTTTGAGGCAGATGGACAAAAATTATAGTTGATGATACTGAAGAAAAGCTGAGGAGGTGGGAAAAGGTAACAGGAAAAAAATTGCTGTTAAGGTCTTTTGTGGTTGAGTAGTTCGCAGTCATTTGGACCAAAGATTTAACCAAGTTGTACACCAAAGATACTGAGTGGCTGGTTTTCTTGATGCAGTGGATGTTAACAAATAAGAATGAGAGGGGCTAACCTGTAAGAAAAGCCTAGCAATGTTTTGGGTTTGAGATACCATTGCAACATTAGAGAACAGCCTAGGAAAGGGTGAAGGGACGTGCCCGATGCTTATGGTACAATTTACAATACAAATAACTGTTGCATATTATTGCCAGTTTCTTTATTTCCTTGTTCTAATGTTTTAATGAATGCGAAGTAAATACCATCTATATTAGGACTGGTACTTTGAGGAATGCAAGGGAATATACTGCAGGCAAGTGATTGAATAGCAGAAGTCAAACGTGGCAGAAATGCCAGAAAATAAGTTTTTTCTCAGTGGTTTAAGTGCAAGACAGGGCGGTTTCCTTTATTCCTCTGTTGTGCCACTGACATGGCAGGGCAAAGCAGCCACACGTTGTTGTGACTGTCCCTATTGATCATGGGCTGCTGGAACTGTTTGCAGTGGGGATTAAATTAGGGCAGTGCTATGTAATGATTATGTGGAGTTACAGGGGCTTGTTGGCTACTGTTTTTCTCTGTGTGTATTTATCATGTATGTGTCTCCTTTCAGTGAGATTTATCCCTGATCTTTAGTATAATTTCTCACTACAGGATAAAGTAGCATGTAAAGACTTTAATCTCCTAATGATTTAGTGCTTGATGATCTTCAGTGAAGAGACTGACCTTGGAATCATGAGTGTGCAGTGACTGCAGCACTCGTTTTTGATTTCTCTAATGTTTGGGAGGGTTGATAATCCCATTTGCACATACATGTACATTCACACAGGCATATTTCTTTCTAAGTAATTTTTTTTGCAAGATTCCTTGCAAAAAAAGCAAGTAGGTATTATTTCGCTCTTCAACACAGGAGACTGTTCATGAAGTATGAGTAGTTTCCTTAGCTATAATAAAGAAGTCTAGCCTTTCAAAATTGAAACTTTTTTTGCAGCAATCTGTCACTTACAAGCTATTTTACCCAAATTTTATTTTTCATTTTGCTTATACATACTTACTTGCTACACTATATCATTTTAGGCTTTAGAGCAACATGGTAACATTGCTATTTTAAACTAGCCTCTCCTTTGGACATCAGTGAGATCATCTCAGGACCACCAGGATTATAAATACTGTATGAGAAGGTCAGGTTTAAAGTTTCCAAATCTCCATAAGAAAGCAAGCTTAATTTTCAATCCCCTTTATAAAGCCTGATAAATTTATTATTCTGTACAAGCATCAAAAGAAAGCAGCTGAAAATTAAGCTGAAATGACATCTGTTCTATTTCATTCCAGTTGTAACTCACTAACTGTTGTTAACTTGTTTACAGATACAAGAAAAGTTATGTTCATATCCTTGGATCATATTACTTCCCACAGGGATATGACTACACACTTCAGAAGACACGGCTAAAGATGAGCAGATACGTCTAGGTTTTTCATGTTTGATTTCCTTTATTTTAGGATTCTGCTAATACTAGTCAGAATGCTTTTTCTCCTATAGCATTTCCTATCAATATACCTTGAATTCGTCACTTTCTTTACATCTCCTACTGGAGTTAAGTGTGTGCTTTGTTATAGTGGTCTGTCATAGTAGATTTTTTTTTTTAAGTGGTTTGACAAAACATTAAATTCAGCTTGAGAGAAAATAACTAGAGCTTAAGAGTGTCTAGTTTGCCTACACCGACTACTGTTTAAAACCTGAGTTGAAATAGACCTGGCTTTTCCAGTTGCACTTTTCAGATACTTAGGAAGACCAAGGTATCCATATAACTTAGGGTAAAGTAAAAATACTACATTATTAGTGCAAAATGTGATATAAGCTTCAGGTTTTTTATTTGTGCTGGAAAGCAAATTTCTTTAAAAGGTCAAAAGTTTTTCTTGGTTCTTCTCAAGATTGTTTGTGTTTGTAATCATACTAATTATCTCACTAGGCTTTGGAAGGTCTCCTTCCATGGGAATTCAGGAGTTCTTGAAGAGATCCCTATTTTAATTGGGAAGGTGGGATCCTGTGAATTTTGTTCATTCTATGAGACAGTGAGAAGGGACACGGCAGGAACACACTTGTACAGACGCAGGAATCAGACACAGCAATTCTGTGCAGAGTTGCTCTTACTTGAAACCATTATTGCAAATATTCTTTGGGAAAAAGAGCAAGGCAGACTAGATTTGGCTGATGATGATTGGTGTCGGGAGATAAATACTTGCAACTTGCTCCATCCAGCTCTTTGTCACCACTGTAGCTTTAAAAATCACTGCTCCCTCAGTTCTTCTGGTCTAAGTATATTTCTCTTTATTCCCTAACCCAGCTCTTTCCAGCGCTTGGGCTTAAAAAAATATAAGTTATGATCAGCTTCTTGGAACTGAGTTGGCATGAGTTGGGTGCTATCAGGCAATATTTTAACTGGAAAAATTAGCAAGAAAAAACTTCCAGCAAAGGAGAATATAACAAGCACCTGTAGCAGCAACCTCCCAACCGGAATGTTCAGTCATCTGACAAAAGCTTTCACACAGAGGTGATTTTGTGACATTGTGTCTAAGGGTCTGAGTGTTCAAAACACTTAATGCCTTGCACTTGTCTGTGTGTTGGATTATTTTTTTTAACCAGTGATGTTCTCAGCTCACTTGCAATGGTGTAAATCAAGGGGAATACCATGAAAGGCGATGGATTTATATTATTTTAAAGTTCACATCAAAGCCAGTTACATTGGTAATGCTTACTAGTTACATTTATTCAAGTTAGTTCCAGGGAGTTACTAATGAAAGTTAGAAATAGCCACTGTTAATTAAATTGTAAAGGGGAAAAAAAAAAAACAATTTATGTAGCAAAGCTCCTTCTTATTTATTCAGAATCACATATGAAATGCTATAAATGGAAGAAAATTACTCAATGCAGATAAATATTTTTACAGTCATAGTATGATGAGAGCTCTTTGGCCTGCAGATGCAGTTGAATTTCAGAAAATGTTTTGCTTCATCAATGGATGGAATTAGTAGAGCTGGGACACTTGCAATGAAAAGAGATAGACAGGAATCATAGCATTTGTTTTCAGATGTAGTCTTCCCAAACTGTTGGTTTCTAGCTGGTATTCCAATTCATAGATTATAAATTCATAGATTATAATGCCAGAGGGGATCATCTTGTAGTCTTGTCAGAGTACCAAGGACACAGTATTCTAGTAGCACTTGCACCACTGCCAAAAGGAGTGGTAATACAATCTCTCTACTCCTATTTGATATTCCCATTTATACGTGCAAGGTTTGCCTTGGGCATATCAGCCACTACTGAAACTGTGTTCAGGCACCTCCACATGCTTCAAGGAAAGATATCTCCCATGCAAAGTTTGGCCTACCTTTTTGTTTCCAATTCATTTGTTCTAAACCTGGTCATGACATTTTATATGTTTACTGCATATACCAATTGGCTAAGGAGCTCAGACTGCTGCGTACTGCTGGTACGCCACTCAGAGGGTAGTTGTATCAGCTGCAGATATTCAACAATGAGTTTCTATTTTTTCCACATTGCATTGATTAACATTGCTAACTGGAAGAGGGTGGGACCCACCAGAAACAAACCTGTTTTGTGTTCATCCTCTAGTTATAGTGTGAAACTATTGTCAGGTTTTAAGGCATTTTAGATGTGATACGAAAAATCAACACAGCAATCTAGTTTGTTAATCAAGTTATGTTTGGGCGTTGTGAGGAGCAGTGAGCAAATGAAAGATGCGCTAACCAGTGGAAACCAGCAGAGCATCTGGAAACACTGCTCTGACACACGCAGAATGCAGTCTCCTGCACACTAGTTGGCTGGCAAGAGCAGGCAGAAACATATCTGAGCATCAGGACAGATTTCCTTCCTATTCAAACATGGATTGTAAGGCTAACTGGGAAGGAGTTCCTGCTGCGGGTACTGAACAGCCCCGCTGCTGCTCTGAACAGAAATTCTGTTTCTACCTTGGGATGTTATGACTGCAGAGAATAAAGAGAATATTTTAAAAACAATACAGAACAAAACACCAGCCTTTAAATGACTGAGCACTTTGGAAGGTGGATTTGTTTCTTCTCTTTTGTAAGTTCTACTAAAAAGATAAAGACTATGTGTTCTCCTCTGCCAGCCTGTTTATAATAATTATTAATTCCTTGAAAGATAGTGTTTATACCAGCATACAGTTGTTAACACTGGTAAGATGTAATAGCTTCTCAATTTAGTGTGTTGATGCAGTTCTTGTGTTCATGTACTATGGAATAATAATCAAAGTATATCACTGCAGTGCAAGAATCCAATATCACAAGTAGATCAGCACATAAAAAGCCTGGAAATGCTTTTTCTTTTTAAATAAACTAATGTTCTGAAAAGAATATTAGAATGTTTTATGAGGTAGCTTAAGTTCCTCTAGTTTCTTCTGGTGCTGGGACAATATGTAACTTTACACTGTGATTATTAAAAGTCTGAAATATAGATTAAAAACTTCCAGAAAAAAATCCCATTTTTATCTGAGTCAGACTTAAACATTCTTTAAAAAATTAAAAAAAAACCAAACCTAAAACCCAAACCTTATCATATAGGATTACTCTGCTTTCAAAATAATACCTAGTATGTTTCCTGTTGTTGACTCTTGAAAAAACAACATGTTGCAGCTCTTTCTATTCATTTAAAGTCTGTTTTCCAACCTGGAATGACAGGCACTTTAGGTTGTTGAATTTAAACCACGCTGCTGGTGGTCTGCTGGATTTAACACGAAAGAAGGCATAGCTTGCAGCACCACAAGGTAGTAGAGCATTCTTCAGGCAAAATATGTTGAAATTATACATACTTAATGCTGTTAATAGAGCCTCAACTTCTAGCACTTTCAAAGTTAATAAAAACTGATTTGTTAAGCAATGTGGGTACTTTCAAATGGCTGAATACTAATTTTCCACTGCAGGCTAGGAATGACTTCAGTGAAAGTTATTATTTTCTTAGACGCCCAATTTAAATGTGAAGAACCTTAACAGTATTTGGTAGGTGTTAGAAACAAGCATTTGTCTGCTCTGAAACTTTGATATAGCTGATACAGAGAACAACAGCTATGGCTGCACAGTCAAAAAGTATTCCTGTATATTTAAGGCTTTGTATTACTGTAGTAAGGTATCTATCCTGTTGTCTTTGACATGCTTAGTATTTTTTAGTTCTCAAGTCTGGCTTCATGGCTGCAGTTTGCTGTAATTGATAGCCCCAATCACCTGCACCCGATTTCCTACATTTGGTATAGTTTTAACTGAGTCATTAGAGATTAAAGTGGCTTAACAGAAGGGACACAATTGCTACTGAACATGCTGGGATCACTGCAGGAGCAGCGAGGAAGGTATCAGATTGAAGTGGATGCTAATGTTCGAGCCTTTTGGAGCTTCAGCAGCTCACTTAATGGTTCCTTCTTGAACAAAACTTGCCGCACCAGAGTAGTTTAATGGGAATCCTGAGGCTTTCCAGATTTTGAAAGTGAATGCTCATTGTTATTTCTGGTCATACCATCATTTGACAGTACAGATGATGCCGAAGTGGCACTGGTGATTAATCTGTCAGAAGTTGTTGCCTTAACGTTCCCTTTGTCAGAGAAGATTTTGAAGAACCACAAAAAAAGGCAGATGCTATCTCTGGAGACCTAGGAAAGTGCAAATGATGAAAGATAAATAAAATTCGGGTGAGATCAGTGGTGCAGAGCAGAGATTCTGATAGCTGGGTCTGAATATTAAGTGGAAGGTCATTATGCAGAGCTGCATTTGAGGCAAGGGCCAAGCAGAGACACCATAGGCCTCTTGGTCCAAGTGGAAGCATGCTGAGGGTCCAGAGAATACTGTCACTAGGTATGTTAGTGTTGACACCACTTTAATGAAATACCATTTGAGGAAAAGAAGGGAGTTTATGTGGTTACAGTGTACCAGGTAGTTCTCTGCACATTCAATCATGTAATCTTCAGATTAAGCCCATACAAACTTTTAGATTCCCCTTATACTTCATCAGCAAAATAAAAGGCTCATATAGACTGTATGTTGACTCTCAGAACTCAAGTAAAATTAGAAAAGGAATAGATATCTTTAATATCTGAGCTATTAGACTGCCAATGTGCTGCTAGAATATCTATGAAACTAAACATGAGAAATGACTGAGATGACCAGATGATAAACAGAAAGTATCTCATCAGACCAGCGGTATGTTTTACAAATTTGGTTGTGTCTGTTGGGCAATGCAGTGCTCTGCTACCACTTCAATTGTGTTTGTAAAAGTGTAATTAATTGAACTGTAAAAATATACTCGGAAGACGCTTGTTTGGGAAACACAGACCGACATGAGCAGTGCACAAAAACAGTTCCAGAGCTGTCAATACTAGTTTTACATTAGAGAAGTGCTGTTTTACAAGGTCTGTCACTGAATTCTTGATTTATATTATCTGTCCTGAGGGACTGAAAATGGATTCGGAGATTTTGGCAATTAAAGGATGTATTGTATCTGCTGAGGTTTCTGTGCTTCAGCGGGGTTTTTTTATGTATGCCAGCTTTCACAGTTGATTGATTAATGTCCCTTTTTAAGCATTTGCTAAAGAAAGAGACACTATTTGTCTGGGTATCAGTTGTTCAGGAAAATTTCCAAAAGCATGAACTATCTCTCATAAACATTCTCATAATGGTATATTCCACCTTCTAAAATTTTAGGATACAAGAAAACACTTATGACTATAATTTAGGAGTGCTGTTGTCTCAGACTGTGAGTCCTCAAGCCTGATTTCGTTTGTTTGCGTTCATGTTGGTTAAGAAAAGCAGAATGTAACTATAGTATTAGTGACAACAAATACTTTTGAAGGAGTCTCGTTCCCCATTTTCTCAGGAAGCACAAAAGTTGTTTTGTAGTAGAGATTAAGTCAGTGTTAAATTGAGTTCATTCTCTTAAAGTTTCCATCTTGACATCATCCATAGGCAAGCCGAAAAGGAAAGCTGATTGTCTCAGAAGTTACTGGCCTCTTTCTCAAGCGTGAAACAGCTGAAATAAAATGAACTAGTGTTTCAACCAGTGCAATCCATCCAGTCTCAGACCTCTTAAATATCATGTAAGGGAGTCTCCTGCATGATTTATTAACCTGCTAGATAGTTCAGTACCTTTAACTAGATCCAGGTTCCTACAACTGGCTTATTATATCGGGGAGGCAAGCTAAATACCCAGCATGGTGGTTCTTTCTTCAAGATTCTGCGGACAAGTTAGAACTCTGTGGCAGCAAGACACCTGAGAGTTCTTCCCAGCCCAAGGATGAGCCACCCAGCAGTTTGCTAAATCAAATGAAATCTGTGCATACACCATTTCTTCTGTTATGGCTCCTACTCTGCTCTCCCTTAGTAGCTTATCTGTTCGAACTTCATTGTTGAGCTCACATCTTCCGAAACATGAGAATTACTTTTGTCATATTTAAAGGCATATTTCTTAACATTTTCCTCCATCCCGCTGCTTAAAAAAGCTTTTTTTTTATAACCAGTAGCTTTTATTTTCTTATGTTGTGTTTCAAAATATATCCATGTTTTGAAAGGGATGTCTGTTGCCATTTTCCTGTATATTACATGCAAACAAATGGGCAAATGAGTAAATAAAGAGTAGGCGAAGCTCTGGAAGAACATGTTATGTTATTAAATTTTATAAATGACTGTCCTTTCTCAGAGTTTTCATATAACAGCACCACTCATTCAGCCAACACTCTTCATTATTTGCAAATTACCAGTGACTGTCTCTGTTCTCCTCCCAGTAGATGCCCTCATTCGAGACACTTCTGCATCATTCAGACCTCATATCAAATCCACGATTTGTAGTCATTCTGGAAAATGGAAGGCCTGTAGCAGCACAGCAGACAAGTAGTCAGATTTCCCAACCATATCAGTAGGAGAAAAAGTTACCTTGTGACAGGACAGCAACAAACATTAAGCATGTCAAGAAAATCTTTAATTTTTAAAACTCTTTACTGTTTCTGTTCAAATCAGCTGATGACCTTGAATTACTCACCTCTTCCGAAGTTGTTGTCTTGTCTAATCATTCTCTTCCAGAGCCATTTGTGAAAATTTAGTTTCTTGAGAAAAATACCAGCTCCCATTCTTGGGTCTGGTAGATGGTCGTATATGGTATGAACTGTAGCAGACTCCATAAAGCGGTAGTGGTGTTAACTGGGTAGATCATCCCTTGTCAGGGAGACTCTACAAAGCTACAAATACTGCATGTGCTCCCAACTTTATACAGACCTTCCGTCTTGAACACCTAGAGAAGTAGTAGCTGTTTGTGGGTAGGTAGGCAGGGAGAGCTTCCATTCAAAAGGAAATATTGGGTGTTGTAGGCTTAAAGCCAAAGAAATGACCATGCACAGAAGGTGCCCCAAAAGAATGTGCTTGTATAGGCACATCAGAGACAGGACTCCGTCGGTGGTAGTTCAATCCAGTTTTGTTCCCAGAAAGCTTTGGTTCTCTTCTAGCTTCTGCCATCACTTCCACATTTACTCTTGCTCTGCTCCAGTCCTGCCTTGACTCCGTGGTATCGTTCCACTTCGTAATTCTACACAGTCCTGCTGAAATCCTTCAGCCCCCTAACTGTCCTGTCTGAGCTGTTTTTACAATAGTACGGTGTCTCAGGAAACTGTAACATGGAGAAAGCAGTGACCTAAGACATGAACGTGTAAACAAAAAAAGATGATCTTTTCAAATCATCTGCTGAGAGTTTAGAGCGGTAGTCTAAGACCATTAATCTTCTGATATTTCTTTCTGTTGCAGGGTGGGAATAACGCAGGCCATACTGTGGTTGTTGATGGGAAAGAGTATGATTTTCACCTGTTTCCTAGTGGCATCATTAACCCAAAGGCAATTTCTTTTATTGGTAAGAGAATTTTGGAATTTATTAAATAAAATAACACTATGTGGTGGGTAGCTGCAACCGTATTTTATAGTGGCAAGCAAAGAAAAACATACAGGTGACTGTCAGTCAGATTTGCTTCAGCTGTTTGACTTTTATTTCACTACTGCTTTAACATGAAGAATTATTTTATCTTCAGTGTCACTTTAGTGTCTGCTACTAGAAAACTGAAAGAACGAACCCCCTCTTTCCACTGTGTTGTTTGTTCTTATAGTTATGGTACAAGTTTGGATCCCACCCTCTACTTGCACGCTTCTTTTATATTTGCAGAAATACAAATGTACTTTGAGGACACAAAACCTGGTACTTAGGCTAAATAAATAATATCATTTATCTCTGGCATCTCTACTGACTTTCCAGAAATAGGCCCCAGGATACAGGGCTCTGCTTGGAAGGTCATCATCCAGTCTTCTTTTTGTTCCCATTACCAGCTGATTAAGGTGATGTTCATGTTCACTGTAAAGCTATTTGATGCAAATGGCATCATAAAAAAATTTGCATTGCTTACTGGAAATAAACTCATATTTACACGATAGGCAAACTTAAGCCTTACACTTGTCCAAAACTGTGATTCTTTCTGACAGATAAAACATACACAGACTCTGCAAGAAATGAGTGTAAGTTTTAGTGAGTCACGGAACTGTAGTTGCAGTTTTGTACCATTTGATAATTTCCAAATGGATGATTGAAATATATAAAACATATTTTTTGCTCTCCGCTAAATATGGCATATTCCCTTGCTTTCCACTTTCCTCCCGAGCCAGTTAGTAAAGACTATAACTTAAGTTATCCTAAATTTAGGCTGAGACAGACTTGCAGATATTTCTGATGTTCCCAAGAAGGAAGCTGCAGCTGTTTCCAGCCCACTACATCACTAATCCTCCACATCTCGTCAGTAACGCTCTGTATTGCCTGGGGATTCTATATTGTAGCTCAAAAGCAGGGAGGAGGCATTGCTGATCTATTACAGCATAGTTTGAGCTGAGTTTAAAGCAAATACATGAATATTGAAGAAAGTTGAAATATCATCTCACAGGCTGTGTGTCAGTGTTGTAAGGCCACAGACTTCTTTGAGCTTCTACTAGTGAACAATTGAGGCTGAAGTCGTGGTGCAAAGTCTGTCACAAACAAAGACAAGAATGCGCTTACCTCAGCCGGCTTTGGCATTCACATCTGAAACAAGCGAGCTCTGTTTTTTCTGATTGTAGCAGGCTCGTAGCTGCTTACCCAAAATAAGGATTTATCCCAAAAAAATTCTCAAGATCGCTTTGTGAGAAATGTGAGAAACTTAGTCTTACTTTTTAAATAAAAATTCAGACAGCAACTGTTTACGTGCCTTAAATCCTAAGAATAAGTATTTTATTTCTTGCTTTAAAATAAATCATTTATATTCCCAAAGGTAATGGAGTGGTTATACATTTACCAGGCCTGTTTGAAGAAGCTGAAAAGAACGAAAAGAAAGGTTTGTACCGAGTAATTTTTAACCTTTCTTTATACTGGCAGCCAGGTTGACCTTTTTTTTAAGCATTTGTTTCTTACCATAAATATTCAGTGCAATAACGTTCCGGATTTTTAATGAGGAAAGCAGTACTTAAAATGTTGAATTGTGTTGTGATCTTCGGACAGATTTTCAAAAGCAATCTTTTCATGGGTTTTCAGTGAGCTTTATGGCATTTGATACCACATTAGATATGAAATAAAATCCTAAAGCATGTGGCAAAGCTCCCTTTGACCTCAAACTCAGATGATTTAACCCAGAGTTTCTGTGTCCCCATTTTAGTGCCCAAGTATAAACTCAGTTGGTTCTGCTTTGAGCAAGGCTTTGGACAAGGTGACCTTCTAAGGTCTCTCACATCTTAAATTGTTTTATGTTACTATACATATAAATTCCCTATTTTCTGAGGCACAAATGGAGTTTAAGTGATTTATCGTATAGCAAGTTAAACAAGAATCTTTCCTTAACATGAGAATTGTGTGTAAGCTACAGCATTCTGGCATTAAGAAGTAGTGAGTATCTTTGTCCATAACAAAATGAGAAAGCTGAAAAAGTAAAATATGAGAGAAGTTTGTTAACAAAAACATTGCTGATAAACATTGCTCACTTATGTTTTATCCATTTTTGTCTACAGTCTTAACAAGAAGCTGCATAAACTAGAATAAAGACGTAGAAAAACTAAAAGCAAATCTCAAAGTTTGACCAGTCAGCACAGCTGAAATCATACTTTTCTTTATGTCTTCTGACAGGTTTAAAAGATTGGGAGAAAAGACTGATTATATCAGATAGAGCACATATAGGTAAGTGATGATTGAAGCGGGGAAAAAACTCACAAATGATTGCTTAGCTTATGGTGCTGAACTGCATTATTACTCCACAGAGCAGTCATATGTGATCTAGTACGACTTCTTTGTATGTTGTGTATCTGAAACATAATAATGGAATTTGTATCCGCTAAAGAGCTATTTTTTACATGTTTTTGCAATGTTTAAGCAGTACTAGCTCTGTTTTCACATAAGGAGGTCTGTGCACTATCAGTGATAACGAAACCATTTAGTCTTGAAATTATAGATGTCTGGGATTTAAAGGAGAATGTTTTTTTTCCTTTGGTCTCCCACTATGTCCGTTTGATTTTCCACTGCAGTGTTTGACTTTCACCAGGCAGTAGATGGGCTCCAGGAAGTGCAACGTCAAGCACAAGAAGGTAAAAAGTAAGTATTTTCAGCACCATTGTTAATAATTCTGCAAATTTGAAAAGCTGGTGTAATTTTGGAAAACAGAAATACAACGTATCTCTAAAGAGCCTTGCTGATGTTACTAATTCTGTGACTCTCTTCTGCTCTGGCTTATGTTAGTGAACAAACTCTGAGGTATTACTGAAAAGGCAGGGTATGAATTCTTATATATTTCCATTTTCCAAATACAGACCTTTTGAAATTCCTACCAAATCCTCAAAACTCGTTTCTATTAAAATGATATTTCCAGTCCAGTTCAGTATCAGACTAGTGATGCTCTTTTGAATCAGGTCTGAAGTGTTGGCGCAATTAGGTTCCACGCTTGTAATCGTTTATTGTACATTCACTTACACTTCATGGAGATATTAGTTTATATTTTAATTTTAATCTTACACTTTAGCACAGTATTTGTACTTCATTCATATTTCATTATTCTGCTTTCTGAAAAAACAAAGGTTTATGTGAACACACGGGGTTTTTTTCTCTGTTAGTTTATTAGTTTTTGATCCCATTGGGCAATTTCAACCGAACTTAAAACACAAGTCGAGATCTCAAAATTACTGTATTTCTAAAATGCACATGGGAATAGGCAAGCGGGTAGGGGAACAGTTTCATTTTTATCCTCATCAAGATAAAGACAGACATTTTTTACAATGAGGGTGGTGAAACACTGGCACAGGTTGCCCAGAGAGGTGGGAGATGCCGCGTCCCTGAAGCACTCAAGGTCAGGTGGACAGGGCTCTGACCACCCTGATCTAGTTGAAGATGTCTTGCTCATTGCAGCAGGGTTGGACTAGATGACCTTTAAAGGTCCCTTCCAACCCAAACTATTCTATCATTTTATAGGCTGCAGCAAGAGTTCATAGGGACAGAAATGGTATGAGTGTGCCAAAGGAAACCAGTTTGATCACTCACAGAACTGTTTGTTTTTTACAACCGTAGGCAGTGCTGCAACTGTGAAAATGACATTTGTTTCCTATTGTTTGTGCTAAGGAATGTAGTAGTACCACAGGATGGTATAGTAACCAGTATTACTGTATAATATATGTATATACACACATAGTTTCAAGTAATCTTGTCTCAGCCAGACTCGAGGCTTAGTGCTGCAATATTTATGCAAATCCACTGAAGCAGGAAAGTTGCTATATATTTATTTTTATAGAACTTCAGTAATTTTTTTTATGTCTCAGAACTCCTGCCTGGTACATGGTATATTGAAGAGTTGTAACAAAATTAATTAGTATAAAGCATATTTTTGCATATTATGCTAAAAAAAGCATGCTAAATTTATGCTAAAGCATATTATGCATATACGTTTTTGGGGGGGTTTCTTTTTAATTAGTATTGGCACCACAAAGAAGGGGATTGGACCAACATATTCTTCCAAAGCTGCACGAACAGGTCTTCGAATTTGTGACCTCCTTTCTGACTTTGATGAATTTTCCTCAAGGTAAAACTATTTTCATTTCTAAATATTATGTTAAAGAGTGATACCTTTTGGCTGACAGATTTGTTTTTAAGGAGATGTCTTTAAATATGTGTCTGAATTTTGTATATAAATTGTCTAGAAGAAGAAGAGAACTGGAAGGAATGTGTGTATATTTCCTGTACTTCACAGAGTTTCTCATCATTTAAAATGTAATTTTGTACATTACGAAATGCACTGGTTGAGGTATCAAAGTTCTGGGTATTTTCTCCCTATAGCTCTCTGTATATATGGTGTATAATATAAGCTGAGTTCTTGCCAAAGGTTCTATGAACTCAAAGAATGTTCTTCATAGTTACGATTTCAATATTTTACAGATTTAAAAATCTGGCACAACAATACAAGTCAATGTTTCCCACATTGGAAATAGATATAGAAGGACAATTGAAAAAGCTAAAGGTAAGGATTTAACACTTATACTTTCCCTGAAACTGAACAAATATTATAAAAGAAAACAGTAGTATTTATTTTAATTTTTAAAAAGGTGTACCAGAACTACTAGTTATTAATTCATTAATTTAAATGAAAAATGCATATCTTCATTATACTGTTTAATAAGCAGTAGCTATGCTTTGTAATAGAATGTTCTCTTATTGTGGGCATTAAAATAGATTTTGTGGATGATTTAATTCTCCTATAATATTTTACTTTTTTTGACGTAAAATAACTCTTGTATTAAAGTAGCCAAGAGAACGCAGGGTGACACTTGCAGTTAGTAGTCTCCAGCCATGACTGACGAAGGCTGTCTGAGAGACTTCCATGCTTACTGAAGAATTGTTTGGAAGCTGTGTTTCAATATCCTGGTATTACAAAAAAAAATGTCTTTTTATAAATAAATTCAGAAAAGCCACTGGTAAAACATCTTCTTTCATTAATATGTAAGAAAAGAGGATGCTAAAAAGATCTCTTAGCTTTCCCAAGTTTTGTCTAGTACTTGTTCAGAGCTGACACCCTCCCTTTAAAGATATTTTTTAATATTCATCAGTAGTGATTTTTCTCTTGGAGCTTACACTGTTTCTCAGTCCCACTGTCAGTGTGTCTATAGACACACTATATAGAGACTATACGAACAAAATGAGGTATGTATACAACATCTCTGTGAATAGAAAAGGTACAGAAATTATGGTATTCTAATGTCATAACAAGTCATGTTTACTTATGAGAGTGGTTCAATACATTGATTTGCTTTTAATAGAAGATAAGCTAATGGTTGTATTTTTCAGGTAAAACAGTTATTGAAGGTGGCGTATTAGTGTTATCTGTATGTTCCGTGTTTCAAGTGAACAAAGTGAACATGGTGTTCCCTGCTTCCAGCCATTGTCTGGGGAAGCTGACATTTCTACTCAAATTTGCAGGGGTATGCTGAAAAAATAAGACCCATGGTTCGAGATGGTGTGTATTTTATGTATGAAGCTCTTCATGGCTCCCCAAAGAAGATTCTTGTTGAAGGAGCCAATGCAGCATTACTTGATATTGACTTTGGTAAGTTAAATTCTAAACTCAATTTAACTCCTAAGAGGTTAGTTTTATTTTGATTAATTTTATTTTGATTTGAGTTTATATCAGTTTTATAAACAGCAGGAAAATAGAGAAACAAAATATTCTTTCCTGTAATAGGAACAGATCTCCCAAAAGTGAAGCACAGTAAGTCAGAGATTGCATCATTAACAGGATTAAGTGCTTAGGGTTTGAATATTGATTTTTACTGAAGTCTATTCCAGTGCAGTTAAAATTTCACTCCAGATATTCTTGCCTTTACTTCTAAATGTGTGTGCACATTGCCATACGTTGCAGGCACCCACTGCAGTGCTGCTGGATTAATTCCTCTGCAGTGGAGGGAAGATTAAACTGGTGCAGGTAACCTGTAAGTCCAGCTGCTTCAGTTGATTTCTGCTCTGTCCTTGTACCAAAAAGTCTAATTAAACTACTCGGGACTCCATGAAGATGAAATGAAGAACTGGAGAGATGCTCCAATCCAGAGTCACAGTCTAGAGATCATGAATAAGCTCTGAAGGCTTAGAAAATTCACTGCAGATACTCAGAGCTCATTGTGTCGAGCATTGGGAATGTCACACTGTGAACTTCACACCAGGCTGTCCATGGAATTTGCAGAAATACTTTCTGTGATACACAGGACAGTGAAAAAAGCTTTGCACAGCAGCAGCATCCTGTAATAGATCCAGTGCCTAATGGAAGTAGTATTGAGATGCTTTTAAATTTCTCCCTTGTGGGCAATCCTCAGTGAAAGTTGCAGAGGATGAATGCAGAGAAGCTTACGCGTTGGAACAGGTCACACATACTTGATACCTCTTCAAGTACAAGTAGTGTATTTTCTTATTTGTCTTGCTTACAGATAATGTGCTTATACAAATTGCCAGGATAAGTCAGCTATTTCAATGGAAAAAATCTTTCATTTTGGGGGGATTTCTGTGGAGCTTGAGAAATCTAAATACGTATTATTCACTACAGGAGGAGGTAATTTGGGGAAGAAAAGCTTAATTTGTTCCCTTAAAAGCAAAATGGGCACATGTAGTAAGAAGAATTTGCCCTGCTCTTTGGCAGCTGTTTCAGTTTAGCTTTAAAGCCAAACGTACGGGTGAAAATCTCCTTTCAGCTCGTAAAGGAAAATCAGTCTTTGTTTCTCCTCATTGCTGAAACAGGGTTGTGCTGTTGTGTTTTTCTGACAGGCACGTATCCTTTCGTGACTTCATCGAACTGCACCGTAGGTGGTGTGTGCACCGGGCTTGGTGTTCCTCCCCAGCATGTCGGTGATGTGTATGGTGTGGTGAAGGCGTATACTACCCGGGTGGGAATTGGAGCCTTCCCCACTGAGCAGATTAACGTAGGTTTAATGTTACAAAATGCAATATGTACAGTTGCCAAAAAAATAAGGTCAATGGAATGTGGTGAGGGTATACCAACGATAAATAAGCACCGTAATAATAATGCCAAGCAATCGCACGCACAAAAAGAGGAGAATTACATTATAAACTTTAGGTGTTTTCCTTCATCGGAGTGAAACACGAGTGTGATGATGTTATATTACAGTGACCACACTTCTATTGTAAGGAATGATGTGAAAACAGATTTCATCACTTTATGCAATATCGCTAGGTGGATTTCAGTGGCAAGAGTTTGTTTTAGACCAGAACTGTCAGAGTATTGCAGGAAAACTTAAATTACAAGATACCACTTCTGTGCCTAACAGCCTGTGTTCTGTGCGATTTATAGAATAAATGTGGTGTGTGCGTCAGCCAGTCATGCACAAATTGATCAATAAAAAGAAGGGGAGAGACTTTGATTCTTTTAAACTGTCTATTGTATTTTCATTATCAAGAAACTAGAAAGCTCAGGGTATTGATTATGAGCTATGCACACAGCAATCTCCAGGTCAGTGATCTGAATCTAATTTAAGGATTGAGTCGCTAAAATCCTTTCTCTAATGGCTCAAATGAATTGGTGATTTCCTTCAGTTTTATGAATCATGAGCGTAAAGTTCCTTTCTTCATTTTTAACACAGCCCAAAGGCAAGAGTTGGCAGTCTCATCTTGTGGTAGAACTGAGGAGCCCTAGGCATGGTTTAGGAGACTGTTGACCTAGACATTGTACAAGCATTGATCAGCATTCACAGTCTTGCCCCAAAAAACAATAGATGCTAAAAGATCAGATGAAGAAAATAAATGCAAACAAAATTAGAAACAGAGCTGAATTGTCAAGGAAGTCTTCCTATCAGATGAAGAAGGAACACAGGTGTCTCCTTGTAACATGAAATAGTCATAATGAAGAAGTATTTTGGAAACGCTAGTGACTGAAATACAGAAATCCTGTGCATGAGGGGCTTTACTCTCCATCTAACTCCCCTCCTAATAAAATTTAATTATTTTTCCTACAAAAAACCTTGGAATTGAACACCTGTATTTTTCCTGCTATTTGCCTCTATTTGTTTAGATTTTGTTTTCCTGCTATTTTTCAGTGAAATACGATCAGTATGCTTTCTGTCTCCTTTTAGGAAATTGGAGATCTTTTACAGTCCCGTGGCCATGAATGGGGAGTAACTACAGGCAGAAAGAGGCGCTGTGGCTGGTTAGATCTTGTCATTTTGAAATATGCTCATATGATCAACGGATTCACTGCGTAAGCATCACAGATTTTGCGCTACATTTGGAAGTGATAATTTTGTGCTTCGCAGAATAAATATGTAGGTAACATTAATATAAGTCCAGTAAAGTGTTACATTTTAAGCAATAAAATAATTCACAATGGGCAATTGAGAATTGTCTTAATGCTAACAATAACCTAATTCCTTTGACTTTTTTTTCAAATCAAGTGATTTTATATCATAGCACTGACTTTTTTCACGTATGTTTTCACTTTGCTTACATCAGATGGCCAGTGTAGGTTGGGTCAATATATCAGTTTTCTAACAGTTTGCTCTAGTGCTCTTGATCCAGTGCTTTCATACTGCCTTATGTTGTAATCTAAAACTGGCTGGTTTTGAGCTTTGGTTGAGTCTAGTGGATCATACTTGTAGGACCAAATCTGCATCATTCAGGACCACTACCTCTTGAAGTGAAATAAGTGGGATGACACAAAATGTACAGCAACTGGCACCGCTGTCATTCCAGTCCCAACAAGTTCATTTATTTACGAAGGTGTAGTCTAATATTGTGTTATAAATGCTGCTTTTAGTGGGCTGAATTTTATTTTCATTGGGACTGAGCAACTTACTTGGTTGGTAAATTATTTTATAATTCAAAGTATATCTTAAATTGAAATTTTAAAGGAAAAGTGGCTGCTTAAAGGAACTGTTCAAGAGCATAATGTCATCAAGCTAGCTTATGTCTAATGCTAAAATGGTAGTCACTATCACAAGCCATTAATTTATAACTGTCTTTTCAGAAAAAGTTGCAAAAGTTTCATTACAGTTTTGTTTATATAAGATGTAGACTTGCTCATGCATTCAGGCAAACTTGTTCATATATGCAAACACAATGACCTTGGGAATTTTAATATCTTATAAACTGAGACTTAATATTGTTTATGCTACTAATGATACAAAAGAACAATGAACTTTGTGCATTAATTTATCAGAAGGGTTTTAAAATTTTTTTTACTTGGATTTATATTTTGCTTTAACTTACACGCTCTAGTTTATGTGGAAATAGTATTAGGAAGGTGTTATGTTGCCTGCCATGTCAGTTCTATACAATTACTGCACTTCTATCCTCAAAACTATGTCATTTCTGGTAACTGTGACAGTTAAAAAACACGGGGAGACAAAAACTTCAAAAAAGTTGAAGAACTGGCTCTGTGCTGCGTCTTTCCCAAAAGGTCTTTTCATTTAATCATTGCAATGAATGTGTCCTTACTGAGCACATACAGCATGGACAATTATGCACATACCTGTCTAAATCTTTAGCTACTTATATTTTTACCAAGCAATGTCTGGCATATTGTTTGTAGAGAATTTTACTAGTTTTAAAATGCAGTTTTATTCTGATCAGTGAATACTACGGTGTCATCTTGAGGTTCCATTTTTTTGTTCCAGTGTGTTCATTCACAAGATGAAACAGGGTCATTAAACTGACAAGCCTGGTAGCACAGCCCGGGCACTGAAAGTCAGGCTGGGGTCTTTCCCACTGAACTGTATACGTGATTCTAGTAGCCAGATTATGCTTGGGAAGTCTGTTTTAAAAGTGTAATTTGGTAAATCAGTCTGTCTTATAGTTGTGAATCAGTAGGAATAACAGAAATAGTCACTAGTAGTGACGTAAAGTGACGTGCCATCATACACACCCAAACCAAGTCCAGTAAGCGCCACTTTACATAGTCAGCTTGCATTTTCATGCACAGAACCAAACACTGTGCACCTGTATGAGCAGCCAAGCATTTGGAAATGTTTTAGTAACTCAGCCATGTATTCATCCCAGAGGCATGAATTCAATTACCAGTGTTCATAGTTTAATGTGTTTGTGTTTTTCTGCTTGCTGGGTTGCCTGAGCTGGATTTATGAATATAAATCTAGAAAGAAAGAAAAAAAAAAAAGACAGGTGGAAAATATTAAAGAGAAAATTCATCATATGTGTAACTCTAACTGATCTTTTTCTGTACAGTTTGGCGTTAACGAAACTGGATATTCTTGATGTCCTTGATGAGATTAAAATTGGTGTTGCTTACAAATTGGGTGGAAAAAGAATTCCGTATTTTCCAGGTACGTTGTTAAAGAGCTATGTTCATTTTTCTCTTTCCTCCCTGTTAAGTCATACCTGTTGAGAAAGACTGCTTTTTAAAATCAGGCTTGATTTCTTTTTTGCTAGAACTTTTGCTAGAAATTTGCGGAACTATAGTATCAGTATAAAACTGCTGTATCAGTACATTAGCATTTTCCATTCACCTCACATCTCTATGTATGATGACAAGAAGCAAATGAAATCTTGTGTTGGAGCCTCTATGTCTTGTCCCATTAGATTATTTTTTTTTCATTGGCAACACCAGGGATATGAAAGTCAGCAACACTCAAGTTAGTGACTGTGTATCACTGGTAACAGCCTTTAATGAAGTAAAGTAGAAATTATAAGCAGTACTTGAGCTGTGCAAAAATGAGACAGATACAAGCAGAATAAAGCTGCTTTTGGGCTACCCTCATATAACTGTAATTAACAGCAATAACATTGTCGTTAATAAAAATATATATTGCCTCTCAATGTGTTTGATGTGAAAAATTTTGAGATGTAATAATGTGTAATTTTCTTACATTAACAATATTTTCAATATAACCTGTAACAGTCTGTGCCACGATGAGGGGTTTGTTCCGTCGGGGGATTCTGGAAGCACAGGAAAGACTGGCAGCAACCAGCTTTCCCACCACTGGTGGTAGTTCCTGGCTGTGGACACAGTGAGGATTCCAGTGGGGAAAAGTTTGCAGACATACAAGTTTTTAGCAAGCCTGATTTAACTCTGTTCCATAAAGATAAAAACATTTGAGACAGTAGTGTCTTGTCTACAGGAGGACTTCTATTTTTTTATGTGCAAATCGGAACCAAAAGGTGGAACTGCTGTAAACTTCAAATAATTTGTTTCCTCAAAAGTAATACTGTAGTCTTCTGACAACACAGAGTGCATCCTACGGTTTTTAGAAGAGGAAACTGGATTCCTGAATCCTCTTGAATCAGTGTTATCTTCCAAAGTAACATAACTTAATCTAATTTAAGAATGAATGAATGAACCAACCAGTAGAAATACCATTTTTTTTTTAATGTGTCAGATTTTAAATGTTGTCAAAAGACTTTTTTGGTCAAGAATGATCAGGTGTGTTCTTTTAAGGTGGAGCCACTAAAATCAACTGTGATAAAAATTGTTCTCCCACAGCTAATCAGGAGATACTACAGAAGGTGGAAGTAGAGTATGAAACAATGCCTGGGTGGAAGACTGACACAACTGGTGCACGAAAATGGGAGGACCTCCCACCCAAGGCCCAGAATTACATCCGATGTGTGGAGAACCATGTTGGAGTGCCAGGTAAATCTTTCTGTAGATGTACATATGAGGATGCCACAGCAGATAGAAACACCTATGTAGAAGTGCTCAGTTCGTTAGTCAGGGAGTGGCTTGATTTAGGCAGGAGGCAACAGAGGCACCTGTGGTTGGGCTGATGATGGTAAATGACAGCTTGCTGAGAAGCAGCAGAGGGTGGTGTTCTGTGGGCAGGTCCGCAGTGCTGCAGAGAGCTCCAAGCTGCTGCTGACAAGGATTTAACCAGAGGAAAGATAAACATATATTGTTCTTGGCAAACTGCTGCCTTCTGCCATTGAAAACTTTGGGATTACTGCACCATGCTTCAGTGTGTAGTTAGGCTAACGTCCTCCCTTTATTCCTTCTTTTCACTTTACTTCCTGCACTGCATCCCTGTTTGAACATAGCCTTCTCTTTTCTTTCTTTCTTTTTCTCTATTCCACACTTACTTACCCATATAAGGAGATGTGTTGCATAATGAATTGTTTAGCCCAATTCTGCCACTTTGAAAAACTGAGAATCTTAACAGGATCAGTCTTCAAAGGTTAAGCCATCCAGTTTTCTTAAAATCTAATTGTTAGAGCTCCAGAGGTTCCAAGAGCTAGGTATGGTGTGAATAGTAGAGTTTGGAAGGGAATTTCTACAGGAGCAAATTTAGAAAACTGGCATGTGTGATTTTGTTTTCCATAAAGCACCTCAAAGGTCACATTTGGGGAGTGTGAGCGAGTTTCGACTACAGGAATTCCAGTATTGTTCATGCATTAGGAAGCATGTGATAGCAGAGCCTGAAACTCAGTGTGGTCACGGACACAGATGTGGGAGATGGGATATGTAAATAAAGCTCCCCTTATCTTTTTTTCTCTGGTTCTCAGTGTGAAGGCACGGTTCCTTGGTGGGTTTGATGGTAGAAGGAGACCTACCTATAGTCAGTTCTATGGTATCCATGGGCAATACAAACTGTAGTGGAACAATTATAGTATGGTATTTGGGGTGGCTGCTCACACTGGATAATGTTTTTAATTGCAGCCTTATGTTTAACAATATTATAGCATGTGTGCATCACTGTCTCCTGGTCCACATCAAGAAAACATCACGGTCTGGTAGATCTCTTGCTTCCTCCCTGCAGGGACTGAGCTAGGTATCCTATCACTCAAGACAACGACAGTTAAACTGGCAACAAACATGCCTGACCTTCTGTTAGGCCTTCCATCTGCAGTGCTTTGTGTTTATGGTAGAATTGGTTCATGCTTTCAAGTTTCAATATATCACGCTTCTAGTCTGGTAATGCAGCAGGAGTACAGCGATTTTTGACAGAAAAACTTCGTAGCATTGTGTTTTCAGCACAAAGTTGGCCAGTTTGTCATGAAGCGTGATGAAAGCTAAAAAATATTCCAATTCATTGATTATTATATTTACTCTCACTTTGATCTAATACATGTGTTTTCCTCCCTAGTTAAATGGGTCGGAGTTGGAAAATCAAGAGAGTCGATGATCCAGCTATTTTAAAAAAATGAAGAACTTCAGTGATGAGAAGCACGATTTAGTGTTCGTCTGTTCCTTACTGCTTCCTCTTTAAATGGAGATGCTATTTAAAACCAACATGTTTTTCTAGGAATTGAATAGAAACAAAACATATATTCTGTATTGTTACATTTTATTTATCTTTAAGTTCTCAGTAAATTCAGTGTAAAATTTCCTTGGTGGCCATCATAAAAAAAAATAAATCTAAAAAGTATTCTTAACAAAATAAGGATAAAATATATTTTTAAAATTTGAGCTGTTACTATTTTGAAGTATCTTATATCCATATAGAGTTATTTCTTCTTGCTGAAACCAGTATTAAGCCTTTTCCAGTAGTTACTGGGTAACTCTAGAATTGTGAAGCTTGGATTTGTTCTTCAACTTTAAATGTTAAAATATCTATCTATCTGGGTTGGCGGTAATAAGACAGATACCGTGTACTTAAATTGGTTAGATTATACAGATTTTCAGTTTCTAAAATACAGTAAAGTTAGGTAGGTATTTTTGACTGCACAAAGCAAAGCAAACACAATTGTCTATAGTTTTTATATAACGATTTTTTAGTAGCCCACTAAAATCAATGGAGAGCAGCTAAAATATTTTTATCACAGAGCCTATTCTAGTAACTGAGATAACATCCGTAGAGGGGCCAAACTGGAGGAAGCTGACCTGTCTAATAATGCTTTCAGGTATCCTGTGTACTAACAGACAATCCCTGTGGAGACTGTCAGATGTGCAGTCTTTGTTATGCAGTAGGGAAGGAGTGAGCGAAGGTGGGAGGAAGAGTGTCCTCAGGGTACAAAACACATGGGGAGAGAGAGTGGAGCTGAGACAGCACGCTGTGTTTTCTCAGTGAACCTAAGACATTTCTTCCTGTTAATGCAGGGATTGTAAGTTCCAAAGTTTTACTGTAGTTATCTGTTGAGGAAATTGGGACTTGCAGCTCCATAAGGCACACTTGCTTCCACAGCTCCTAGGTGTCCAAGAATAAATCAATGCATGACTTAATGATGACTGCTGCAGTATTTACACCCCTCACATATTTTGACCTTCCTCAGCAAAATGTAATGCCTATTTATAGAAGGGGATGACATGTGGCAGCCAGGGATGAGACATGTAGAAGCCATGGAGAGGTCCCAGAATCTTCAAGAATATACTTGGATGTGGTCTAGTGGGAAGTGTCCCTGCCCATGGCAGGGGGGTTGAAGCTAGGTGATCTTTAAGGTCCCTTTCAACTTAAACCATTCTATGATTTCTTTGAGGATCTTGTTTATAATGGCTGTACTTCCAGAGCTCTCAAGAAAGGCCTACCTCTTGTAGAGTAAAAAGAATACACTAGCAATGGAGGTATTCCCTAACTGTGGAATTTTCCAAGTGAGTGTTCCTTTTCTATATATGTCCGAGAGCTATAACAATATTTTTGTATCATTCCCAGGGGCTGTGGAAATGGCATCGCAACCCCAGTAATGCCATTATGTAGTGTGTGAAAATAGCCCTTTCTGAGGTGATAACTCCAAGGATACAAAACGATGATATTGTTTGCATCAGAGATGGGGAAAAAGAAAAACCTGTCTGGAGTATCTTGTGTCATACGCATCCCCTTTGTCTTTTCTCACTCAATATTAAATAACATTTAATGTTCAAACCCATTTGTGTCAAGAAGCAATTACAAAAGTACCGGTACATGCACATAACAGGCACTAAATTTAACTGTTTACGGATGTATTGCTGCTTGTAAGGCAGAGTTCTTACACCCTCCAGCTGCAGTGCAGTCTCTTCATACCCCAGTTCATCGCAGGCTGTGGCTTCATGCCACAAGCAAATACCCTGTATCTCTTAAAAAAAAAAAAAAAGCCCAAAGCCATGAATCCTTAATTGAACTACAACTCCTTTGTCAATTTTTGACAAGTTGTTTAATCTCCCTGCTGCTGTTTTTGCAGTCTGCAAAATGGCAATTAGGAATACATCCTCACCTCTTTTTACAGTTTTTTGGAGGTCGCTGGGTCGAGCCCTGCAGTCCTTGCTCTGACATTGATGAGGAACCTCTCCCCATCATATTTATGGGTGCTCTAATGAAAGAGCAATGAGATTTCTGACCTTATTTAATGTTTGCGAAGCACTTCTGAAAGGTGCTTGGTAAGTGCTAATTATTACAAGCACTGTGAAATGTGCCTCATTTATATGAGGCAATTTGAGCGTAAAGATGCTTGGAGATACAGTAATTAAGTTTTGTTTTCACATGGCTTAACCTTGTGACAATTGCCTACTGGATGATCTAGACCTGTTCCTTTTCTTGGCCCCATCTTCATCAGTGCATTTGTGTTAGGGGGTGGCCACTATATTTAAGCTTTGGTTGATTTATAGGCAAAGTCCAGAATGACTAACAAGCCACTCGGTGCACTGAGTAACTGGATTAAATGGTCAACTCTAAATGAAGTATTTGGCATATTGAAAAAACTTAGGTTTTATAGCTTACTTTTCACAGGATTGCTTTCTCCTGTTCACCTAATCTTTTTATTTTCCATGAAGTAATTTTTCCATTAAGTTTCCTTGAGATCCCCATTGCCTGTCTTTCCATTCAAGCATTCATCAAAAACCCAGTGATGTTGTCAGTGTGCATGATGTAATAGGCAATTATCCCGTGACTTGCTCTGTTACTGTAACAATAATACCATGCATTGCATTTCATTTCATAGCATGGATTTTTTAAGTGAAAATTCTACTCCTATTGAATTTCATATGTGTGGTCATTGAGTTAAATGTGAAAAAGTTCAGGTTTTTATCAAAAAGCTCTTTAATCTACTGAGTGACACAGTGTTTAATAAGAACATCTTTATGTAAATTTGCTTTCATTTTGGCTGTTTCCCACGTGTATTATTTTGTATTGTTTGGAATTTCATTTTAATAACAATCACTGCGATGAATTTAATTTCTTCTTTCTCCCCAGCCAAATGCAGTAATAATGACTAAAACTGGTTGATGCCTCATCCTGTTAGATACCTAGATGGAAGAATAGGGGTAAACATCTTACAAAATGGCATAATTTGTGGTAAAGATTATAGTTTTTTAAAAGTAGCAATTACCGATTCACTCATGCACATTAATGTGTTTGACATATTTTCTCACACTTACCTTTACAATATGGCCTTCGTAGTCAGGTGTATGCTTCCTAACACATGCAGTATAGGATTTTGAAGCTTTTGTAATTTTTAATTTGGCTATATATGGTCTTACAGTTCTGGCATAATGCACTTTATAAAAGGAAAGAAAATTAAGCATTTCCATAGTAATGTGCAAATTACGCTTACACCTTATGCAGATATTTTCAGATGAATTTTGGATCCACACCTGTTTATCTTGTCCTGAAAGACATATTAAAAACAACTTAAAGTAACAGTGCTTGGTCTCTGTTTATCTCATATTTTATTTTTTTTAAACACAATACACTTCGTACAAAAATCTGGTTCAATATTTTATGTATTTTATTAAAATAACTAGCAGCATTACTGAATGAATGAGTATTTTCTTTCAGTCTACAGATTCTCAGTGTTTGGCCATTTTATGTATTCTGTAAACTTTGTCACACTTTCCCATTTACAAACTGAGCAGGGATCCACCTTTACCATAGGGATTCATGGTTACTCATCTTTAGTTTGCTCACCTGAGTGAACAATGGCTTTATGAAGAGAAAATACATTTTTCTAATTGATGCCAAAATGTTCCTGCCGTACCAGCTGGCTCGGGACAAATGATGTGAACTCCATATAGCTATTTATCAACAGCACTGTGCTCGAAAGGAAAGGTAGGTATTGAGTCAGATAACGTAGTTATCACCTCTAAAATGTGGGAGGGCTTCAGACCAGTACTGTTGGGGCTTTCAGAAGCCTTTATAGAAATCGTGCTTTTTCTCATCCATTTTAGAAGCCTGGAACAGCGGGTGAGTCACCTGTCCAGTAAATGACAGCAGGTTAGTACACAGTTCTGGGCAATGTCTGAGAGCTCTATGACAACTGCTCTGCTAATTAACTTATGTTTCTTCATTTCCTTTGTGTTTGTTATATATATAAATTCACATAGAGTGGTCTTTGGGAGCTGACGCATTTGAAGCAGTTTCATCTAATTCCATGTGATGCTGGCAATGCCCAAAACCAACGACCAACCCAAAACTAAGGGAGTCTTTCTTTGCTGAAATTACCCACCAGGAAAACAGTCTGTTTTTTAACTGGTCCATCTGTTGTCTGTCAGCTGGAGACCTGAGTCTTAAGACTGTCTATCTTGTTTCCTCCCTCCCAGCCCAGTAAAAATGGGCACAATGTGACCATCTTGCCTGTGGAGAGCTGCAATTAACAGATGACTTTCCTGCCTCTACTCTCGTCTAGTAATACTTTACGTGGGGTCAAGCTCTCGCCCGCTCCTTATTCCTTGTGGAAGTGGCCCAGCTTCCTTTCCAGTAATGTTTCCTGTCCATCAGAGAGCTGGTTTCAAGTGCTGGATGTCTGCAAAAAGGATGAGCTGACACCACCCTTTTCACTGGGCATCAGGCAAAAAAGAAAATCCAGCTCCAACTATCTTATCTTTAGAAGTCGTCCCTGGTTGTGGCATAGGCACTGTATCGAGGGAGCAGCCTGTGGATTTGTTGGCTACTAATTTAAGTGAGTTTGTTAGTGCTGGTTTCATGCCTTTATTAGGTTTGTGTTGCCAATGAAAGAGAAGGTGCCTGAGGCGTGGAGCCTGCTCGAGAGTCACAGTGCTGCATGGGATTCACGGCGTGTGCGGGCTGGTGGTGTACAGCCTGCTTCGGGGAGGTACGAAATGGGTTCATTCCTTCCCAAATCACAGGTCCATCATGAAGGAGCTTTGGTAAGGAGCACCTTCTGCTCTCAATTGGGGCTGGCTGAATCCTTTGCATCTTGCTCAAATTTAAAGGGAAAAAATTATCCATGTACGTGTCAGCCATCAAGGGGGCATGCAAGAAGTCAAATCTAAATAAGGATTTCGAGATTTTGCGTTTTAATCATATACTTACAGGAAACTAGTTGTTCTAAAATAACTTCATGTGTTATTAATATCTGTACATTTCTGGAGTAGAGACTGTGCATTAACTATTTGCCCATCGGCCTGAGTCTGTCTGTAAGGGGAAAAAAAACCCACACCATCAAAGAAAACCTTCTGTAAGCACGTACACTTTATATCTTCCTTTAATGCCTTTAATGTAAAAAATTTGGGCCAGTAGCTGCATTTTTCAGTGGTTGGAAACGGTAAAAATTTTAACACTGTCTACAAAAATGTCTTTGGCAAGGAAATGTCTTTGTCAGGAAAAAAATAACTCATATTTGAATGTTTTTGCAGCCTTGAGATAATGTACCTGTCTCTAACAGGCGTTACCTTTTAGGAGTTGAGTACACACACCAGAGTTTACATTAGAGGACTGTAAATAGTGCCTCAGACAACAGTGTTAGGTTTCAGGAGATACCTTTACAGTGCTTACAGGTGGCAGAGCACTTCAGACAGGTTGTGTTGTTCCTGAAATCCTTAAAACACCCTGGGCAGAAGCACCGGAGAAGTGTTTCTTAAGGACCGCAGAATGCAGTCAGCTATACATGCCCTTACAGCGGAGGGCATCTTCATCTTCCCCTTTGTCTGACAAAACTTTTAATGCTAATTGGGCCGAATTCCTCCAATGTGTGAAACCGGCATTTGGCGCTGAGGTTTGTGGCAGCCTGGCTGGCCTCTAAATGGAGAAGGTCCCATATAACGGGTGCTGGAGTCAGCCTTTGGTGAGCCTGACAAAATGACAAACTTGGTAATTCCAGTGCATTACCAGTCACTATCATAAAAAAGTTTTCATGTTGTTCTTTGCTTCTGAAGCGGAAACTCCCAGTTACAAACCTATTGTATTTAGAGTTATGTTACCATTGAGATTCTTAAAGCAGCGCAGCACTCTGCCGTGAATGGAAACCTGTCCTTTGATGAGTTCTGAATTCAGGAGTGGCTGACAGCAAATGGCAAAGACCTTGATGAGCTTGAGGAGTGGGCAATGGAAAGCTCATGAAGCTCAGAAAGAAGCGCAGCATTCCCCGTGTCTCAGTACAGGCTGGGAAGCACCTGGCTGAGGAGAAGCTCTGCTAAAAAGGACCCGAGGTTTATAGCAGAGGCCAGGGTGAATATGAGCCAATGACGCACTTGCATCTTGAATAAAGCACATGGCCTACTGGGCTATACTGGGGGGATAATGGCCAGGAGATGGAGGGATTGTAGATCCCATTACTCATGTTGGTGAGTAGTACCACTGATTCATGCTAAATGCCCAGTGGTGTCCATTGTAGTGGCTTGTGTCCTTAATAAATGGGTGAAGAACAAAAGGAGAATTAGGGAGATGATGTGACATTCTGGTTTCAAGAACCTGCCTTGCTACAGTTAAAACTAGCTACAGTCCCAGTGCGTGGTCACATGTATGTCAGTTCTACAATTACAACTTTACTGCTTAGTTAGCGTGCTATAGAATCAAAAATAGGCAATGCAGTTAAAATTTTGAACTTTGCATTTTGTACTCCAGTCTTCTGCTTCACTTGTTCCAGCAGTTGAGGCTGTGCCCTTGTGGTGGCTTCATCCTGCTCTGCAATGACTGTTACTGCTGTTCCACACTTTGGTGTGCGCTATGAGGTAGTGCATCCAGCATGGAAACAGGGTTCCTTTCCAATGAAGCTGCACAAGCGCTGCTCTCCAGCAGTGCCCCCGCTATGCTCCAGATGCTGAGCAGAGCTCAGTCCATGGGCCCGCACAAGAACTGGTTAGAAGAAACCCTCCACCTACGATGTGGATATACGGTCCTGAACACCCACTGCTCTGCGTATTTGTTCCTGTAGGACTGCACTGCTTGCTAATACAGACACGGCTTTTGGACATCAGCCGTTCCATCTCCCCTCATCCAGTTCTTTGTTCACTTTATACTAATCCCTAACTAATAACAAATTATTATCTTTATGGTTCTGTATCAAATACTTAATGAAGTCTAAATAGATTATAATCACTGCATTTCCTTTGTCCATAAAATCAGCTATTACCCAAGATACTCAGGGGTCATCTATTTTTAAGTCCATTTTGCATTTTATCCCATTTTGTGTTTACCTCCATGGTTTTAATGAGCCTTTCCTTGAAAACATTGCCGAAGTCTTAGAAACTACTGAGTCTAGGCTATTAACCCTCTGCTTGTCGGCATATTTTTTTCACTGCCACCTTTAAAGGTGTTACATTTTCAGTTCTTGAATAATACAATATCACTCTCAACTTGAAAGATTATTAGAAGCATTTCTTCCTGCCTTGCAATTGCATAGACCCATTCTTTCAGAATTCAGGAATGCCGTTTATATCTGTACCAACGGGGCCATAATCGTGTCTATGTGAGATAAAATACAGTTTGGAGACATTTACTGAGGAAGTTCACAAAAGGTTTGCCTTGCCATTCTGAAACAGCATTAAGTTTCTATCTATAGCTTCTAAAGAAGATTACTGGAAAAGGTAACTAAAACATCAAACCCATTTCCTGAGGATTTGGTCCCCTGATTTTAAGTATACACATTCTGCAGACAAAGTAGGAATACGCTTTCAGTGATCTCTACTTGCCTGTGTTGTGTAGTGTAATAAATAGGGCGCTGGACAAAAGAAGATTATCCAACTTTGCCGGAAGAACTGAAGTTGGAATAAACCAGCGGCAACCTCATGTGCTGGGTGCTGAACTTGGCCAAAAGAACAAGTGGAGTCTGGGATGAACACTGGAGAGCTGTGAATTTTGAAGAGCTAGGAGGAAGGTCAGGCTACTCTGCTCCGTTATTCAGTCAGTTATTGAATGCCAATATTACAGTTTTATATTTGCACCGGTTTCTGTGGTGATATATTTGTATGTGTAGGTAGTCCTTCCTAGAGTTTAGGTACTGATAAAGAATCAGGATTAGAAACAGGCAATGCTGAACACCTTCACCATCAATCTGGAGATTCCAAATCTTGCAGACATGAAAGATACAGCAGAAGAAAAGACGATACAGTTGTGTCACACCAATATCTTCTCCAAAATTCTTATGCAGAAAAGAAGGAAAAAAAAAAGAAAAAAGATGAAAGCATATACATGTCAGGAACGTACTGAGCATAAATATATAGAATAAGTTATAATGCATTTTAATATACATGAAAAAGAGGTCAAGTGGAAGAAATAAAAGATGTTTGCTAGTTAAGGCATTACAAATGGGGTAAGACATTTTGTCTATTAGAGATTGATTTGCACCAGACTACATAATTAAAATACCAAAGCTGGTACTGATGGAAGTCTGAGCCCTATGCAAAATGTATTGATGATTTCCATCCAGGGGAAACATGTCAGCAGCACAAAAAAAGTCTGGTTCTATTAATTGGCACCCTGGATGGTAGGCCTACGACTGAACATTACTGTTATGGCTTATATCGCACCACTCATGGGAACTGCTCAGCAGAGGGCACAGAGATAGAATGAGCCTTCAAGACTTCCCAGTGTAAACAGATTTCAACCAAAAAAGCTCTACTAACAAAATTTTCACATTAGCCCTAGCGATGGTCCCTGTAGCTGTGCCATGTTTTCCTGGCAATGTCCAGGGACTCGCTTTGACTCTGTGCAGCTTCTGTTTTCTGGACAGAGATCTCCTCTATCCAGGGTTGAAAATACAGCCACACATATTTAAAATAAACACACTTTGCGGGCTGCTGCTGGGGAACCGTTTGCTGGACGTGGTGAGTGCAGAGAGACGGGTTCTTCGCCAGCATGTGCTGACGTAGTCCCTTCGAGCTGAACGGATGTACGCTGGGTTGTTCCAGCTAAATGCAAGGCACAACATACAAAGCTGTCTCAGAGCAATTATTTCTTTCCCTAACAAAATAACAAGACCAGGGCTGATGCAGCTGCAGTGGAGAGGGAGAAGGTTTTGCCCAGCCCTTCCCGTGCCGTGAGAGGGAAAGGATGTTTTGTACTGTGTGGAACCAGTGAGAGGGTAGAGGTTCCTGCAGCCTCTCCCAGGTAAAAAAAATAATGGAACAGCACCATTTGGACAGAGATTTAAAGAATTTTTAGGACAAGGACCGAGTATTAAATGAAAAACATTGTCGCCTGCAGAGGAAGAAATCAGAACACCATGGCACTACATTATGTTATCACTGTTGGAGCGCAATTTCCTTTCTTCTTGATAGATTAAAAGAATTTAGAAAGGGGCAAGGTAAAAGGAAAACGCGTGCAGCAGAAATGAAGGCACAGAACTGGAAAGGCCAGCAACAACCACCACCAGAAAAACCTTGGAGAAAGCAGCCTCTTTGCAAACCGGGCACAGTGCTGTCAGCAGAATCGTAACATCTTCGCAACAGCAATAACAGTTTATAGTCTTGAGAGTGCCCTCTAGTGTGACTGGGACCTTCGAGTACTTCGATCTCCTGAGGAGAACCGGTGTATCTCATAGCTGGCAGAGCAGTAACACGCTATGAAATTCAACCACGCCATGCTAATTTAAGAGCGAGCACTGGCAGCCGTGCCAAGATGGCAGAACCTTGGCTTAACGGCAGCATACTTCAAGAGCCAGCCCTTAATCCCGCATATCGCTGGCTTAACAAATGTTTTTTGATGCGTGAATCAACTCATCAAGATGAGGACACGAACCCTGTTGCTAACGAGTCATAGTAAAATGACATGCACTTGCGAACAGATAACGTCTGAACTGCATGTAGCCCTTTGATCCGAGTTGCAAACACGTTGTTTGTTAACGCTGACGTACTACAATATGGTACGAAAAGAAAAGGGTACAGAAGAAAGGAAACAGCCCCCAGCTACTTGAGTAAAAGCAGGTTTATTCAAGGAGGGTTTGGGTTTTGTTTTAGGGTTTTTTTTATCTTCAAATCCATATTGCAGAGCACAGAAAGAAGAGTACGTCGGGACCAAGCACATGGGATGTGGTGCTTTGCTTCACTCCTGACAGAGGCCGTGTGGGCACCCCGATACTCCGGCCAACATAACGTGGGCTGCGTGCTGGTGCGCGGCCAACTACATCAGCTACTATAACATATATTCCACTTAAAAGAATTTCCAGAATATTGCTTTTACCCGTGTACTTTAAGACATTAGACAAGAACCAGTGAGTTGGCCAAAATACACTCTTTTTACATCAGTACAAACTGAGAGGTATTGTTAAGGAAACTCCTGAGTATAAAGAGAAGGATAACATATTTTTAAGGTCCTCTAATGCTTGTGAGAAGCTACTATTAGGCATTTGGAACAGTTTAAAAGCTAATATAATCTCCTGGATTGCTATTTATCTGCCACCTGTTCCTAAAACGGAACACTTGTTACAGTAAATGGATAAAGGTTGCTTGCAACAGGAAGAAATAAGGCTGATGAATTGGCTGATTGATTTGGCTCCACAAAGCCAGATCAGCTAATGTGGATATTTTGTCTGACCCCGCATAAAACAGAAGGCAGATTTTTCCTCAGTTTGCTCTTTTCCAATTTTGTAAGTTCTTTTCCTTTTAAGAAAGCATCCAGTCTCAATTTGCGATGTCTGTGATTTACACTGTCTGTGATTTTTATTGCTGTCTGCCTGTTTATTTCTAATTATATTTTGGAGTAGTTGGAAGCACTGGCTGACAGGTAAACATTTATCATGACTGTCTTACAGGTGGATCAGAAACAAAAATCTTAAAATCTGTCATTGCTTACTGGAGTATTTACAATCTAAATCTACACATTATGTAGGCAGAGTCTATTTGTAGTTCAGGTCTGAATGTGATATATTTAATTAAATTGTTCTCAGGGCATAAAGGAATTTTACGCCAATGTTTACAAAGGGATCGGTTGGATCCTGAGGACTGTGTATCAGTAAGCCTGAGGAAGGTTCTGGCAATTCAATGTGTGTGCTCTGAGGAAGGGAGATGAGTGGTGAGGTACCAGTGCTTGCTGCGTTCTTGTTAAAAGTCCAATCTAAAAGCCAAGTGGGAAAAGGTACAGCTGTGTATGTTCTAGGCTCTCACTATACCAAACACACAATAAATTGGCAGTGTCAGTAAGTACGCAGTAACACATGTGGGAGGGAAAGAACCTCAGTTATATACATAGAGTGGTGGGTTCTGAATGAAGTGATTAGCACTCAGGGGAGCGATGCTGCGAGCCATTTATGAATATTCCCCTGAAAGCACCAGTTTGGTACTTCAGCAGTAATCAAAATGACAAATCAGGAATTATTGGTGAAGGGACCAAGAAGACAACTTCTTTAGATTGATGCTGTCCAGATGCATAGCATGCCCGCAGCTGGCGCACTGGCCACCCAGGCTCAGCCAGGACATTAGGAAGTATGAGAGGTACGGAAAAGGACATCTGAGGCTGTCTGTACCCCGCAGCTTAGGTACGCCGGGTGCACTTGGCCACCCAGTCCCCTGCTGCCCAGAGCAGAGGTGATCTTGGGGCACCCCGGGGCTCCCTCCCTCCTTTACCACGCAGCCCTTCGAGAGCAACAGTGCACATTTGAGTCTTCCCGGGATGTGCACCGGGATGTGGCACAGGTGATGTGGGTTGGGACACACTGCAAAGCCGTGCTTCAAAGTGACAAAATATTTTGGCTTGAATAAAAGATGAAGGAGGATGATAGGGCAGACATCTTTATAGTCATGGATCTTATGCAGAGTCAACAGGGAATGATTATTCACTATTTTTTATAAAACCGGACATAGGAGACACCTAATGAAATTAACAGGTGGCAAACTGAAAACAAACCTGATGAAACATTTTTTTAAAATAGTATATTGCTAAGTTGTAGACCTTTCTAGACAAAATAAGAAATTAAATGTTACCAGTTTTGAGAAGGGGACTGGACAAATTACTGAAGAGCGGGCCTACTGACAACTACTAAACGTTAAGATCCAGACGGAAACTTTGGCTCAGAAAATTTCTGAATGCTAAAATGCTAGAAGCAATGAAGGTGAACTATGGCCAGGGTCCTTCTGTGTCTGCCCTGACTTTCTTGAAGCACAGGTAGAAATAGAATATTAGGAGAGACAGACTGAGCAAGCATAGTCCAGTCCATTTTACTCTTTAAGTTTGCTTACTGGAAGTGGAAACTATTGGGAAAAAATGAAATGCAATTTTTCTTTGTTCTGTAAGTGACAAAGCTGTCAACCAGGCAATTTGTAATATTCACACAGGCAAGGAGAAGCAAAGTAGCAAGAAAAAGGCTATCTTTTTATTCTCTGCTTTCTTTCACAAACACATTTTCAAGGATAAACCAAAATAATTGTGTTTGGGATTCATTTGGGTTGCTTTTTCCTATTTAGAAGCTGCATAATGTAATACACAATCTCATTACCTAACCTGGGAAATCGTCAGCATTAATTTTCATGAGCACTCAATGCCAGCAAGCTTTGCCAGATCAGATCGCAGCCTTTCTTCTACTTCCAAATCATCAGTGGATCTTCCTCAAGGCTTACTGCTATGAAATTAACAAAACCCTCAGTATCATTCAATTGGGTAACAAGTCAACAGACCGGCTGATGAACCAGTTCCCCCCCTGTAGAGTGCTAAGGTGCATTGATAAAGACCAAACAAACAGAGTTGTTTTACCTTTATAGCTTACAAATAGGAAATAACTGATCAGTAACAGATGTTGTTAAGGTTAAGGCTTGCAAAGCAATTAAGAGATGTCACCACCTGAGGCTGACTCAGATAGCTGCAACAGAAGATATCTACATCTGCCCTGCAGTGGGGTGGCGGTGGCATGTGTCAAATGTAATCAGCCCGCAGGGAAAGCGCCCTTAAATTTACCCTTTAATGACAGCACCAACAGCACGGCTGCAGCACATACTGCTGACTTTAAAATCTACTTCATATTCTGAGATCGGCATTTCAGAGCACTCCTTCCTCACAAGCCGAACAGCGCTTTTAACTTTTTTCTTTGTATTTCACCCAGTTCTCAGACAATTGAGTTCCAGTCACACTTATCTTCTGCCATCTTAATGAAAATGTGTGATCTGCTGCCCTCTATCCTGACAGGGCTCCATATTCCCTAGAGAGATTCAGAGTGCATATCTAATGAATATTTACAAAGAAACTTCCTTAGAGAGAAAGAAAAGACCATGTGCAGTGGAAAAGTGTCTACTGAACATCTTTAAGCACACATTTCGAGTACACGCAGAAAAAGCCAAAATAGAAAACTTCGCAGCTAAATGAAGTGTGGCAGGAGTCAGACTTTGCAGCTCTGAAGGGATTTTTTTGTGAATTGCTGTGCATTACAACTGTAGCTTCTGCTCCACAGAACACGAGGCTGGGATGATCCGCTCTACAGGGAAAACAGAAACAAAAAACCACAATAATTTGTATTAAATCAGCGTGGTTGTACCTGCAAACCAGTAGTAGACCAGCAGACAGTGGAAGCATGGTTTTGGTGTTCATTGATGGCAAAATCACTCCTATACTTGGTTGTGATTTTGTCCAGGATTCTAGCACATGTACAGGTGAAGGTTTCAATTGAGAAACCTCTCTGGAAGAAATACAACTGTCCTGATTGCTTACGTTCTTCAAATGACACAAAACATTGTGCCCGGAACACCACCAGCAGTTTTAAAGGTCGTTTGCCCTGAGGAAAACAATGTATTTTCAAAACATACATAGTAACCAGTCCGAGGGCTACTGGGAATTGAAACTGACTCTTAACCCACCAAACCATACCTAGGCTGCCATTGACAGCTTACCTATACGCAGGGAATTAATTGCAGTAACTGCCCGTCACACAGTGACAGCAGAGACTCTGGGAGCTCTGATTTCCCTGAACCCGGGGATCAGTCCCCAAACCCCCCCAAGCGCCATGACTGGTGAACCCCCTCCTGCTGTGGGCCGGTGCTGGGGAGCTCCCTCGGCCTCTCCCGCCTCCTTGTTGGGTTTTTTTTGTTGTTATTTTTGTTTGTTTGTTATTTTAAAGTGAATTCTTGCACTTGTGCACATTTCCGTTGGTTCTACAGCATGTGGACAGCTGAAGCGTTGGCAGGCAGCTTAATTTTTTAAGAAGAACTACCTCAGCCTGAACATAAACATCCCCAACCCGCGCAGGGCTGTCAGAAAGGGAGGCGGGCCCGAAACGGCTGACGGGGAAAGGGGGTTTAGCGACAAATAACCTCGTTTTGCTTTGTCCTGCCGGGTTCTGAACAACCGAGGCCCGGTCGCACGGAGGAGAAGACCTCCAGCCGGGCGGGGCGGGGGAGGAGCGGGAGGGGCGGCAGGGCCGGCCGGGCGCCCCGGCGGGCGGCGGGGCGAGAGGGGGGCAGCGGGGCGCGGCGGAAAGCCAGACTTTCCCGCAGACGGAGCGATCGCTTCCCAGACATGACCCAAGAGGTCCCGGCTCCGAAATACCTCAGGCTGGGGCGGGGAGAGGAGGGTTTCCCGGGGCCAGGCCTGAGGCGAGGCCGCCATGGCCCGCCCCGCCCATCGCCTCACGCTTCCTCCCGCCGCCGCGGGCTCTGTGGGTAGGCGGCGCCTGGCCTGGCTTGGCCGGGCCCGCCATGCCGAAGCGCTCCTGCCCCTTCGGGGAGGCGGCCCCGCTCCAGCTGAAAACCCGCGTGGGGCTGCGGGAGCTGAGCCGCGGCGTGCGGGGCGAGGAGTACCACCGGGAGATCTTCGGTGAGGCGGGGCGGAGGGGAAGGAGTGGGGAGGGAAGCGCTGGAGCCGCCACCCCGCCGGGCCCCGGCCTGTTCCCGCGGCTGCCTCTGCCTCCCGGCGGCCGCTCCGGGCCTGGCGGTGGCGGCAGAGGGGGGAAAGACGCCCCTAACTCTCCTCTCCTCTCCCGCCGGCAGAGAGGACCCGGCGGCTGCTCTTCAGGGGGGCGCAGGCGTACATGGAGGGCGCCTGGCCCGCCAGCCCCGCCGCCGCCACCTGCGCCGTCAGCCGTTCGCCGGAGCCCGGCGGGGAGGCCCAGGACGGCAGCGCCGGGCGCCGCTGGAGCGGGCAGCTGCGCATCGGCCACGACGGGAAGCTGCTGAAGCGGCCCGTCGCCGCGGAGAAGGGTGAGTGGCCCCGGCGCCGGCGGGTCTCCGGCTGGTGTGGCAGGCGGGCTGCGGGGGCTGCTCTCCGGGCACCCCTTGGGAGGGTGGTGGGGGGGTGCCCCTTCGTAGTTATTTATGTTCTTTTATTTAAAGGAAACGTTAGATTTGAGCTTCACTGACGGTTTTAGAAACTGTTGCACGTATAGTCTGCTCGACAGCCTCTGAGCGGTCTTGCCATTGAAGGCGAGCAGAGCCAGCAAAGCGCTGCGAGCGGCCCCTGCTGCCACCCGCGGCTGCGGCGCCGAGCGGGGACAGCCGCGCTCGGCAGCTCTCGGAACTTCCAGCTGCTCTCCCTGCTTCGCTCTAAAGTTTTGTTCTTCTTAATTGCGTCTGTTCCTAGCGGCTCCGCCCGTGGGAGTTTCCAAAGCCTGTTCCTCCTGTGTGAGAACTGCTGGTGTCAAGGAAGCGTGTGCGCAGTGCGACCAGTTCGTCTGTCAGAACTGCAGCAGGCTCTGCAGCTGCTGTAACGCGGTTACCTGTTCTTCGTGCTCCGCTGTTGAGTAAGTGCCTTTTGAATTCTTAAGCTTATTTTCATTATATGTGCCCTGAAAATTGGCTGTAGCATACGGAGACCCAACAGATATCTAGCTTATCCACGTGAAGGACTTGAACTCTTCTCGTGTTGCTTTAGCAGCAGTAAAGCCATCTGTAACACGGGGGAAAAAATGCCTGTGTGAAGTAATCTAATCAGTCTTAGTACAAGTCTAGTTTAGCTTCTCATTTAAATGTTCTAGGAAGCAAAAATTCCTCTTGCTTTCCTGCCAGCAATATAGTGTGCTGGCCAGTGATAAGTGAATACGCTCTCAAGGAGTAGCCTTAAGTTACTGCCATCATTGTTAGCAGTTCTGTGATATAAAGAGTGTGCTGTGTAGGAGTCCTGTGTTTACAGTTGATAATAGCATTCTTTGGGATGTTCGTTAGGATGGCATTCTTTGTTATGTCCCAGGAACAGTAGACACTGACTTTGTTTCTTTTGGTTTTCCCTTTTTTCTTTTCTTTTTTTTCTTTTCCCCTAGTTATGGTGATGTGGGAGAGCAAGTTCTCTGCAATGGTTGTTCCATATTTCAAGTCTGAAGCTTGATGAAATATCCTTTATGGCCAAGAAGTCCATAAATTTCATGAAGTCTTCTTACGGCTGGTCAGTTAATCCTTTTAGCATGTGAATTAATTATGGAGTTTCTATGTTTTATATCTTTATATTGTACTTTTTAATATTGTAGCTAAATAAACTTTTATATTTTGAGGATTTCTAGATTATTTCGAGTCAACTTTCTCCTTTTCCCTCGTTGTGGTATGCCTATCTGGAAGGGGCCACTTTGTGCAATTACCTGGTGTTCCTTATGTGATATAGAATTCAGACTATTCATTCAGTGTCTCTCCACTTTTTGCTCAAGTTAGGACATGCTTTTGTAGGATCAGAATAGAAATCATTTGCTCCTTATGTGCTTCCAGGTGAGTGTAAATCTATTCTGGATGCACAACATTTTCTTTGTGAGCTAACTGGAAAAATCAGCCAGGCCTGAAGGCTTTTGTATATAGAGAATTTGCTGGTTTCTGGTTAATTTTTTTTAAATTGTTACAAACGTCTTATGATTACTGAGAACTTGAATGGTTGGAATTGTTCTTTCCATGGTAGCTTTGATAGAAAGAACAATGGTACGCCAGGCTTGGAGCAAAAAGCTTTTCTCAATAGTTAAGTGTCAAAGACTAATTTTCCTGTACTGTCCTTGCAAAGTCCTTCTTGGAAAGTGGTTTGTTTGTATAAGTTGATCATCTACACTGTAAACTTTATATTGTCCCGAATACCCACTCAAAAATAACTCATGAAGTGGTGTGAAAAATGGTCAACACTCAAGTGTACCTCTGCATAAACTAGCTCATTCCTCATTTTTCCTTTGTATCCCTGCAGAGACCAGTCTGCTTAGTATTGTTTGCGCTGTAGGAGTGAGACTGTTGTTAAATACTACTGGAAAGCTCCTCAAATCTTTTACTATTTTTGCTGTATTTTTAAAAATAAAACCACCAGACTTTTCATCTTGCAAACCAACCATACATAATAAAAACCTACAGTGGTCTTTAACGAAAGGAAAATGATGACTTAAGTGGCTGACTTCAGACTGTAGGAAAAAAGGAACAGATTTGAGAGAAAAAAAATCGTCATGGCACTTATAGCTAATGCTCTGTTTCCCTAATTATTTGCCCTGAATTCCCAAAGCAAAGTCTGCCACTCACACTTCCCAGTCTTCTCAACTGTAATTAATATGTTTTGCTTGATGTAACTTTTTTTTTTTTACCTCTTCCCATCCCCTCTAGCCATTTCTATTTGAAGGAATTGGAAGGCCATTGCAATGAAAGCTGAGAGACTTAATTCTCTTGTGGCAACATCTTTGTTTGACATGCTGTTGAAAGCATACTGGGTATTTTTACATTTCAGAATACTGCAACTAACCAAACAGAACAGTAAATACTTTAACAAAGGGTGGGGTGATAGCTGTTGCTGAATAGCATTACTTCATAGCTGCACGTTGCATGGCTTTGGATATATGAGCCACAATGAGGTGCAAGATTACATTCTTTCTTGCCCCAGTGTAGTACTTTGTGTAACTATTCAGAGACACTTTAAAAGCATTTGTGCCCTTTAGGGTATCCTGGAGGGCGTGAGGGTGGTGTCACTTCACTACTAGGTCACTGTCTGTGTGCTAGCATAGTCTGGCTGATGGGTCCCCATCCCCAAACTAAACAACAACCAACCAAAAGTCTATGTCAGTCAGGTGAGCTAGTAGTAAAAGTATTAGAGTGTGCAGTAATTCCATGGTATTATCTATCTTTTCAAAACTGGAACAGATTAAGTCAGGATGATGGCAGATCTCTGGTGCAGTTCCCAGCTGTCAGGTATCACGGGGCAGATAAAAAGGTTGTTCCTGTGGTAATCATCTTACAACACAAAGCTGAGTTTTATGAATGGGAAGAGTCTGTGGTTACTGCATTGAAATGTTAGTTTAGGAAAAAATTTTAAAATTTGGCTTTGTTTCATTTGAAGCTCTAAGCAGTGAACAAAAATGTTTTTCAGTCAAGCGTATTTTTCAAACTGAAACCTTCAAGTATGTATCTGCTTTTTCTCATTCTCTCCTGAGGGTGAGAGACTGAAAATACTGCTTTGCTTCTAGGCTCCTGGAGAGATGAGACATGTTGTTTACAAATGATTTATGTTTCAAAGTAGTTGATAGATATGGTTTTTTGGCTCATTTAGTCACTGCTGTGTTTCAGAGAAAGCTGTCCTCTGTAAACAATGACGTGGATTTCATCGCTTGAAGTTCTTATTTGTTATCCTCTAGCCTACCTCTTGAAAAATGGTTATTCATTAGGACAGATACCCAATGCAGAGTGAAGAGCTGGGGGAAGGAAAAAGCAAGAGAAAAGCAAAAAAAAAAAAAGAGAATAGTTAGAAGTTGGGAGGAGCACAGAACAGTGTGGTCAACTCTTGCATTGGGGTGGTGCATCATACATGTAAGAAATGGGGGGGGGGGGTTTAGTGGTTACCAGCTCATTTGCTTCTTTGACTTCAGAAGGTGTGAAAAACTGTTTCTTGTGTGCTTGTATCTCCCAAAAGACTCAAATCTCATTATTGAGGAAAGTGCCTGCTCTGTTCCTGCAGTTCTTAGATGAACAATGGGAGGTAGGACTGGGGACTGCTTTTAAATCTTTATATTGCCTGCAGGAAAAATCTATGAGAAGGGAAGAATCTTAGGGTGAGAGGTCCAAAGATTCTTCTCTATGCCTAATTAACTCCTACTCACAAGGCCTTGTCTGTTGCCACTGGTCATAGAGCCGTACATTGGATACTCATAGGACTGCACAGGAGAGCTGGAGAAATTGTCTGATTTAATAATTGAGCAGGAAATTGTTTTTTTTTTTACCGTGCTTTGTTGTTATCATATGTTCTTCCCCTCCCATTCAGTGCAAAGTGTCTAAAATCAAAGTTTGCCTGGTGTTCAGAGGGAAGGAGATCCTCCGAGGAGCCAGCATATTGATGGGTGAAAATATCCTACAGTAATGATTTTACAGGTGGATGAGAAAATTCTTCTGAGGCCTGTATATCGTTACTGGTGAAATAAGTCTTAACGAGCACAATTTTATGTCTGAAAGGAAGTCAACTGATCTGATCATGATAAAACAATTTCTTTTAAGCCTAATATGTGAGTAAATACTAGAAATGTATGGTTTCAGAGATACCAGATATTCTTTTAAGGACAATCTAAGGTGGTAAATGACTTCAGCAGTCTTCAGTATCTACAATCTGCGTTAGAACAAACCCACACAATATTATGACGAACTTCAGTAAAAAGATCAAATACACTTATCTTCTTCAATAGCATTTACGCATTACATGCATCCCTCATAGTAGTGTTGTGTTCTTGGTGGGTAGATCAGTTTTGGTGGTTACACAAATAACCTTTAGTCCTGTGCGCACAGTGAGTAATTCCTGTGTGTTTTGCAGATCAGGTCAGAAGCCTGAGGAAAGTGAGACAGACACCCTAATAAAAAAAATCTTCGCTGAGGACACGAGTCTAACCAGTGCCACAGCACCTAGGCCTCTTCCCCTCCTTTTGTTTTAGTGTCCTACCCATTTGGACCCTGACTTGTAACCAATTCATAGCCTTTTTTTTTTTCCTCTGCTCTTCTTTCTGGGCAGGTGATAACTAGATGCAGCTGTATTTTATCTTAGGACAGAGCATAAAAATGAGGTTACTTAGGTGTATGTGAAAGATGGTGTCCTTGTTTTCTTTGTGAATATGAGTAAGGCATTTATGCTTTGCTTCTGTGCTCTATTTGCTACCATCAGCTGTGAGATACCAAGAAGTGGCAGCAATCTACAAATGCTTTTAATCTTCTGAATCTTTTCTGAAGAGGTGCAACCAAGAAGTAGAAATGGAACAGTGTCTTTGTCCCTAGGTTTGTTAGGTTTGATTCTTTTGAAAACGCACAACTAGCCTGTAGGTGAATTGGTTAGACAACAGCAAATGCCAGCACTATGCAAATAATACATACTTTTCTCTTTCACCATGCAGGACGCTACTAGTAGTTGCATAATGGTTTTGTGTTTTGACAAGATCAGATTGGATTAAAAACTTGAATCCTAGCAAAATTTAACTGATACTAAACTCTCACCTATGCTGTATGTGTACAAACTTACATACACTGCTCCTTTGTAACTTTTGGTTAGTTCTAATGCTGTTTCATCATGGCATATGATGCAACTATTTGCTATTTGTGCCACATTTACCTTCCATCTAGGTTCCAATAGTGCTCACTACCTGGGTGCGAAGCCCTCGGTGCCTGGGGAAACTCCAGGTATAGAGTGAGGCGGTATATCTCCACAGTTTACTCTGCATATGTCAAGCTTGTCCTCTGTTCTGTGCAGTGGTTTACCATCAATTGTCAGACTAAGCTTAGATTCCAAGCTTGTGTAGAAATGTGTTGGGTTGTCCAAGCAGAGGGAGGAAAACCTCAAACCATCCAACAGAAGCACTTTACCAACAGGCAGAACAAAATGGCTACAGCAGCACAAAGATTGTATAGCCAAACTTTGCCACATAATGTTGGGTATTACAGCTTTGCAAATGTGAAATGAGAGGGTTGGTGGGAGGCTCTTCCAAAAGAGCATCTTTCTTCTGGCAGGCTTTTGTATGAGGACAGGTAAGGTTAAGAAAGACTACGTGTACCCCAACGTTGAGTTTTCTTGTGCTCTTTCTTCCACTCTCCTTAGGGTTTTTCATTACTGAATCTTACAAGGGAAGGTAGCAAAATGTCATATTTTGTTTGTATTGAAGCAAATCGGTTAACCTATTAAAAGTAGCCAAGAGGCTTCAGAAAACTTTAATGATTCTTTAAAAAATAAAGAAGAGCTATGTAATTCAAAGACCAACACTGCTTGTGTATAGAAAATTAGAAGAAAATTATTCTAAATCTTACTTTCTACTTTATGTTAATAAAATTGCAATAGAGTGAAAGTGATCAGACACTGTATATTTTATAATATTTTAATGACTATCACAGTTATACATAACTTTTCTATCTTTTTCTTTTGTATAGATACTTCATTTCTAATGATATTGAAATATCATACTTTTTACAGTTGTTTGCATTTTGAACTGCTACCATTGTAATACAAGTTTTAATGATATTTGCTAGTGTTGTGTATTCTGGGCTTTTGTGATTTTGCTTTTTTCCTTAAGGAAAAGCCTCAGCCTCAGCTGGAAACAAATTATTATAGCTTACACTTTTATTACAAGTTTTAGTTCTCATGGTTGTGATTTCCATTAAAATCTAATGATAGATGTTTTATTACTTACCTCTTGCAGAGGTTATTATTGCTTAAACATTTTGTGGTCATAGGATTTACTTTAGGATTTATTTGATTGTATTTGTATGTTTCTTGTTTTACTCAAATGTAATAGTTGAAATCATGATCACCTTCTCAATTGTTCTATTGTCACTTACTCCATAAGATAAAGATGTTTTTCTATTTCTTCTTTCCCTGACAAATCCAGTTGTAGGTAGCGGGGCCAGGTGTCCACTTCGTAACTGGCACAGCAATGTCAAAACTGGCATAGTTTCACCAGGTACTATCTTGGTCTGTTCTACATACACATGCTCTTAAACTCACTTGCAGTGAAGTTCTGAAAACAGCCAGTGGCTCCTTGTGCAGAAATCCACTCTAATTTGGTTAGAGACTTAAGATAAAATGTAACAATTCATCCTACCTTTTTAGTAGAAGTTTCGTGTTGTAGCCACAGGGTGGCATCACTATGTTAGTTTTGTGTCGATTGTTACCCAAGTGCCTCGGTTTTCCTCAAGTCCTCACAGGTTGATTGATAATGTTATAATTGGACTGCTAGTTTGGTAGCGGGGCGTGTGTTTCAAATATCCCACTTATAAATCTGTAGGTCCAAAACAAATGTTTCCAAACCAGAATTTTTTTATCCAAAATACTTTGTACTATTCATAAAATATAGCCTTAAATTTAAAATGGACCATTTTGCTGTCTGTAAAGACGAAAGCAAAATGTAAATCATATGCATGAACATAAATTGATCACATTATTTTTTAATTTGAATTTTAACTTATCAGTATCATAAGGAGGGGTATTTATATGCCAGGCAATATGTGAAATTGATCACTCTATTTAAAAAAAAAAAACAAACAAAAAACAACAACAAAACAAAACAAACCAACAACGACAAAACACAACCAAACCACAACAAGAAAACCACAAACACCACCCCTCCCTCCCAAACCCCCACATTCCACATCTTGTTGCATTAAATGAACGTATCACACCCAAGTTTCTTCTTGTAAAGATGGGAAAGAGTGTGGTGATTGCTGTGCCAGTGGTAGGACTGTAAAGCTGGACTTTGAGATGTAGCGGAGGGTGCTGAGCGAGCAGGCTGAGGTCACTAGAAGGCTGCTGACCATCACCTTTGAATGGCAGTGGCAACTGGGGGAATGGTCCTGATGATTGAGAAAAGGTGAGGGTTATGTCATTCTTTGAAGAGAACAATTTGAGGAATGACAGGCTGCTCAGTCTGACCTCAGTCCCACTCTGGGGACGGTCACTCCATCCACAGCCCAGGCTGGGTGCTGGCTGACTAGAAAACAGATTTGTAGAGAAGGACCTGGCTGTCCTGGGGGGTGGGTTGCACCTGAGTCAGTGTGTCCTTCCCGTGGTAAAGGCAGGCTCTGTCGGGCCGCATTAGCACGAGCAGAGGCAGTGCGGTTTCTCTTGTGCGTGAGATCCAGAGGTGTTACTGTGGCACGTGGAGGCTTCATTTGTCCTGAATACCCTACAGTGCAGAGAGACAACCCTAGCAGACAAGAACCCTGATGGCTTCCAGTTCACAGCCAGGACATGTCCATGGGCTCCGCAGTGTATCAATCAGAAGGATAACTATTTTATGATTTTTCTTGAGATGCCGAGGCTGTACGGTGCTTTTGAATACACTTAGGAATTTGTAGTACTGTTGAAACTCTTCAGCACTCTTAGACCTGCTGCGTTCTTCCTCAGCTCTGCTAAGCATTGATTACTGCTAGCTGTCAGAAACGAGGAACTGCTAAAAGGATATGTGGTCTGAGAATGTCCACTCTTACATCCTGTTTACTCCGCTAGAACTACTGATATGATGAAACTTACTCATATCCTTAAGTGTTTTGGTGGGCCGTGCTGTAGAGTGCAGCGCTCTGCAGAATATAGATTCCTAAGCCTAAAGAAATAATTCAACCAAGTAGTTTACATACATACAAAAATTAACGCACTTTTATGTATCTCGGTCCCAGGGAGTTTCATTTTAGAAGCTTGATTCTCCCACGCTTTCTTGCACTGAGTAATACCTCACTAAATGAGTAATCTGATTGTTCTGATTTCTCTTTCCATGATAGCAAGATTATTTACTGCCCTAAACTATATTTTTTTTCAATATTTTTAAACCCAGTAAAAACAAGCTTAGAAACCTGGGACTGTAGTCATGTTTAAGTAACAGTATAAGGAAGTAAAATGCAAGGCTGAAAATATAAAGTCCATGTGCAAATTTTCACAGTCTCCTCACAAAAACACTAAGAAAACCAGCTCAAGTACTTCCTTCATACCTTGTTTCATATTCTGCTGCGTGGTTTGACTCCACGTTGTTCTGGAAGTCCTCACTTCTCTGAAAATGAGAGAACTTGGTCTCAGTTGGGTGTAGCCACATGTATTGCTACTTACAGAGCTGGTTTGAGATACCCTGTGTATTTAGACTGGTCAGATTTTCACCTGAATGCAAAAGCTTTCTTACTCAGCTGTTGTGTGGAGTAAAAAATTCCTATAGAAAACTGCTTCATTCATGTGAGTTTATATCAGTGCTGTTCAACACAAGCATCTATAAGTCCTGAAAATATATTTTGTTCCTCACCTATCCAACACTGGAGTGCACTGTCTTAGTGAGACCAAGAACTAGAAATTATTTTAAGTAAGGGACTTGCCCTCTTCACTGGTACAAGTCTTTCTCTCTTTGTTTATTCCACGCACTTTCTATATATCCATGTATTTGTGTTTAGGATCATTCCTATAACCTTTTTTCTTACATCTTGTACTGACTTTTTCCCTTCTGTGCTGATGCTACTGATACAGCAAGAGGTCGTGCCCTTCTGTTCACCTTAACGCTACTAAGTTTTCCATTTGTGGAAGTGTAGCGCTGTCCCTGCTCTGCTGAAGGGATCGTCGGAGCTCACGGTGCTGTCCCTTCGTTGCTGCTGAAATCTACTGCAAAATGCTGTGATTTGGGGTTCTTTCATCTTTTCCTTAGTGTCAGGTATTGTCTTTGGTTGCGTTTTACGGCGCAAGTATAGCGTAATACACAAGAGCTGTGGCTTTGAGCTGTGTGTGAAATGTCCACAATATTAACTTCACAAGTAGTCTCTTCTGCCCGAGTTCAAGAAAAACTTTCTATTATAATAACGAGCGCTTCAGAAACACTGTCAGAAATAAGACTACCCTTGAATGTTAATCACTTGGACATGAAAACTAGTTCAAACCTCAACACTTGTTCTCTGTATTTTCTCAAGAATTTCAGTTCTTGTGAGGCTTTTAACTTTATTCCTCCACTTCGAATATTTTCTTAGTTTGCTTACCATCTGTTGTTCAGTAACTCCTCAGAGCCAAGACGGCTGGTGGAGATCTGAGTTCTCTTAGATCAGCACTTGGCACCGTGAGCTTTTTCACAACCCAACAAGCAGTTCCAACAGCTGCATGCATGAATCACTTAAGTTATAGTACCCTGCAGCACCCTGTAAGAATGGGTTTTGACAATCTGGTCGGATGCCACACAAGCAAAAGTGCTATGAACTGAGCTCCTTGGAAGGTGTGACATAAATTTATTATCATTATTTTGATACTCATTTTAATGTAATGTGCTTTAAAGTTTCATTACTGCTCAGAAAGCTTTGGGAATACCTAGATTGTACATAAGAATTTACAGTTAATTACAAAAAAATTTCAGTAGGCTGGGGAGTGTGTGTGCATGTGTGTTTATTTGTTATAGCAAACTATTCTGACACATTCCCTATGGCATTTCATATTACTGAGAGACAGTTTGCCCCGGCAATAAAACTGCTCTTCACATGCTTTTGAGTCAGTCTATATTTAAACCTGTCTCCAGCGGTATTTTATTTCAGTTGTTTTAGTCTGGTTTGCTTAGCTGTGGATACATTCTTGATTACGCTCTCTGTTTATTGAAAGATTTGCTATCGTGTACTGTTCTTCTGCAAACGCTACAGAACATGGTTTCAGTCAGAGTTTAGCAAGCTGCAAGAGCTCTTCTTTAAGGTTTGCACGAGGATAGCGTGGATGCCGTGTTGGTTTTGCAGCAATTAGCTGACTGCACTACCACCGAGCCCAAAGGGTGGGCGTAGATCAGCCCAGTGCCATTGGGCAAACTGAGCTACACAGCTGAGGATCTCATCCTGCGTGTAATTTGTGTTACACTCTACTGTTGTCATTATTTGTTTAATGATAACTGTTGCTTTGGCTGAGTATTTAACACAAGGCCATTCACAAAAGAATTTATGGAGTCCATATGTTTGTGTTTCACCGAGCTGCCTAAATAAGGGGGCGGGGGGGAAAGGGAGCAATACGGAGGCTATATTGTCTTGATTTTATTTTGAAGCTGCATCTGCAGACTAGCTGGAGCCAAGCAGGGTAACTATAGGATGGGACAGTATCATCCAGGAATAGGGTGTTGAAACTTCTTGGGCAACTTCCACTGAGCTGCCTGGCAGGACTTCCCCCCCAGTTCCTCTTAGATCAGTGGGTTCCCAGGGGATAATGAGGGATGGGTGCCAGAGACAGAAGGCCTCAGTCTTTCTGTAGAAGTAGGATGGGAAAGGACATGATTAAGTCTCGTGTCCAAGAGTTTAACCAGTTTTGTTGAGTCAGACCGCAAAGCCTTTCACACCACTAGAAAAGTGGATTAAATAGGTCTCAGGATGTACAGGCGGCAGATGAAGGCAGTGAACCTGAGGATGCTGAAGAAGGTTGGTGTTAGCTTCTCAAATTTTAAAGAGTTCTTAAGAGTTTTAAAGAAAATATGTAAAAGTCTTCCATCAGCAATTATCAGTCAGTGTCTTATCAGGGTTTAACTGTATTTTTATAGAGAACTCTGGATAGGTTAAACTTGATATTTTGTACCACAATGAAAAGCTAAGCTAAAGGGCAGAGAAATGGTCTGTTTTGCTTTCCCTAGGTTTCTTACATCTACCAGCTGGAAAACCACACAAAGTTAGGGATGCTCTGGAACAGAAATGGATGCCAGACAGTAAGCAATGACCAGATTGGTTTTTTTGAAAGCAACTGACTCCCTTTGAACTCTGCTAAAGAAATAGGAGTGAATGATGAAAGGCGCTGGGCAGTTACCTCCTCTTCTTGCCCTAGTGATTTCTAGTTGTGCTTCCACTACAGAAAGGATGTAAAACATATCAATAGGAATAGAAAATCACTTTAAAACTCAATGGGAAACATGCTCCTTTCTTTGGTAATCCCAGTATTTCATTCCATAACACATAGTCAATACTCTACAGGAAACCCTGAGGATGCAGGTTTATATAGAAAATGTAAAGTGGTCCTATAGGTTTGGGTCTGATGACAAAATTAACTCACCCAGCTTTGCTACATTAAGGAAGTGTAGTATCTAAAATAAGATTTCATTGATACATCAGACAGATAGATGAGTAAAATTTCACATCCTAAAAGTCAAATACTTGGTGGTCTTCAGTATTTTGTATCTTCTAAGAAAGCCACCACACCCAGACCAGCAGCAGACACAGTCCTGACCCACACTGGAACCTATAGCCAGGACCTTCTCCCAGTTTGTGTGCCACACCAGATAAGTGCTGGTGGGAGAAGGAAGGACTGCACTATAGGCTTTAACTACCATACCTCCTTTTGCTCATTAAATCTGCACTTGTCCGAGAGACCAAGGAAAGAGGGTCTTGCAACTTTCTTTTACCATTTAAAAGGGAGCTTAGCTGTATATTGGGTCTCTAAATTCTCCACAGCGACCCAAGGAGCATCCAGCATCAGGACACTGCCCAAGAGAAAATAATTATTTAGAGTAAGAGATATTATGTCAGTTCATAATACACCCTCTAGAAAGGACTGCAGAAGAAGATCTGAAATAGGCTAAGGTGGCATAAAAAAGAGTGAGAGAAGGCAGGGCAGAAGAGGAGGAAGGAATCCATTGTTTATTGTCTGCTGGGAAGAGAGGGGGGAAGGAGGAAGGCGTCATAAGGAAAAAGTCAAAAGGTGAAATAAAGAGAACTGGAATTCAGACAAAACTGACTAAAAAGGGAGAGGGGATGGAAATGAGCAGCCTGGTCTCTACAGGTAACACCCAGCAAACTGCATCCAACCTCTGTGCCGCAGGGAAGTGAAAGCCCACCTCCCTGTGCCAGCTTTTTTCCTGCTCCCAGGAGAGGAGATCCGCTCTGCAGAAGCAAGACAGATGGCATTACCATTGCCTGTGCTCCTGTGGGGGATTTTTCCAGATGGGGAGTTGGAAGCCTCTTTGTGCTGCTCCAGCCTTCCTCTCCAGCAGCCCTCGAGTGCTCCGGGCCTCCACCAGTCTGCGTACCCGTATCATCTGCTCCTGAGACATGTGCACACACGCATCTCCGTACTGTGAAAATTTCAGCTGAACCTGTTAGAAAAATAGCTGTATTTATATCTAGGATTTTCTGCATGTTTGAAAAGTATCCTTGTTGACTTTTCCTTCCTTGTAACATGCGCCTGTGTTTTTTCATTATTGAGAGATTGCTAATAACAACCGGGCCACCAGCACTGATCTGAAAAGAAAGTTGACACGACTGTTTTGTAAAGAAGAACCGCAGACAACACTGAGCCACTCACACACTGACTTCATCAGTCAGTCTCAGTGCTTTCCTAGAGTGTTAGGACACATCTCCTACCTCCAACAAAGCACAGATGTGACAAGTCTCTCAAAGTTACCTGGAAAACTACTGGGCAGCCCAGGAAGCATCACCCTCAGCACAACTCGGTTTGCTGCTTACTAGAATTAAAAATAATAAAACAAATTTCTCCACTTTAAATAACAAAGTCACCTTTGATCTCCGCTTCCTTAACAGCTGAGCAAATGAGCACGGAAAGGAAAACTTTGGAAAGGTAACACGATTTCAGGTTTTACAATCAAGTAAAGGGAGATACTAAGTTTAATCCCTTTATCTTAGTTACACATTAAATTTATGACAACCTCACCTGTGTAAATAAGTACATTTTGTTCCGCTTTCTTAAGACTTCCCTTCCACTGCAACTTTCCAGTCTGCAGTTGCACCATGCCACCTTGCTCTTTCCACTCTGTTTTTATTCAGTTTCATTTTATACTTGTTACTGGACTGTCAGCAGGTATTCCTGTCTTCCTGTTTAGTTTCATTGCCCCCAATAATATCGGAATAAGGAACAATTACAGCAGCTGAACATCCCATATGGGAAGCCTACTATATGCTGCAACCATCGTAAGAATAGTATCGCTCCATTTTCATTATTAAAGTTCATTAAAGGGCTTACGTTTTGAACTTTCTGCACATCCACGAAGCCTTTCAAATCATTGGAGCAATTTATCAAATACGTTAGAAAAGTTCATTAGCTATTAAATAAAAATAAAAAAATCACTCAAATGCGGTATTGTGCCCACATGCCAGGCCTGTGCGTGGGAAAAGGTGTTGCAACTGTTCTTCATAGTCAGATTTGCACTTGACCGAATTAAAACTAAAAAGCCAATTTCAGGCGGAGGAGCCTCTACAGTGCGGACTGTGCCCTCAGCCATTCTGGGGCTCCTGATGAGGCGCTGCTGCCGTGTGCTGAGCTGCCGGAGTCAATTCTGTCAGGAGACCGAAGTCAAACCGGCATTTTCAACAGCAGTCAGCAAACTGGAAGCATATGCAAATCCACGGGTGCAGCTGCGAGGCTCCAGGTGGCAGCCACCTTAAGGGAGATGGCAGCTCCAGCCCGCACTACAAACAATTTCTGAGCGACCCGTGTCAGACAGGTGAAAAGAACATTACAAGGAATCTATTTTTGGCATGACACTGTGGAAAGGAAAAGCTGCAACCACCAAAACCAAGCGGAGATGAAAGTGCCCAGTGGCGATGCTGTTAACACAGCCTTTCAGAAAGAGCCAAAGGATCCCGTCAGAGTGCAAATCCGAACCAAAGCAGCCATCAGCCTCCACCTCAAAGAGTAACTAGTGCTCAGGGTTTTCTCTCCTAGTCACACCAGGAGGAAACCTGGAGTTATTCAGCCTGCATGCACCCATCTCAAGCAATTCATGGGCAAGTTCCTGCTTTAGAGAACACACTGACAACCTCTGGTTCAGTGACAATATACTAGAATCCAATGTCACACAGAATCACAGAATGGTCAGGGTTGGAAGGGGCCTCTGGAGATCATCTAGTCCAGCCCCCCTGCCAGAGCAGGGTCACCTACAGCAGGTTGCACAGGACAGCGTCCAGGCGGGTTTTAAATGTCTCCAGTGTGGGAGACTCCACCACCTCTCTGGGCAGCCTGTTCCAGTGCTCTGCCACCCTCAGAGTAAAGAAGTTCCTCCTCATGTTAAGATGGAACTTCCTATGTTCAAGTTTGTGCCCGTTACCTCTTGTCCTATCACTGGACACCACTGAAAAAAGACTGTTCCCATTCCTCATATCCCTGAGGAAATTACTTACAAAACTATAATGCAATAAAACCTGTATGAATTCAACAAAGATACACATACTTTGCTTAAAACACTAACTGCAACGAACTTCGGATGACCAGGGCCAATGTCATAAAAGAAAATGAGAAAAAGGTGGGACTTAGACAACTGGAAAGCATCTCAAAGCAAGGCTGGTGCCCAGTCACATAGATTGTATGAAAGTGGTATACAGGTCTTGTCTTAAAGTATAAATATGTACCACAGACAGAAAAAGCACATGGACACCCTCCCTGACTACAGCACGTGCTCTCAATTCCACTCCCTAAACCACCACGCAGAACCACAGACTAGCTGAGGTCGGCAGGGACGTCTGGAGCTCGTCTAGCCCAGTGCCCCTGCTCCGAGCACGGTCGGCAAGACTTCCCCGCACAAGTCCAATCTGTCACAATCACTCTACTCCAATAAGCTCAGGGAAGAACAATATTACTGGGTTTGCTTTTTTCCAAAACAATATAATGTTTAAGCACGTACTTTCTGATCATTTTCATCCAATTTCGATGAATTCCCAGGCACTCTGCTGAAGGTCACATTTGCCATTTTTTGTTCTGATACGGGTTTTCTCGGTACTACGCAACAGTTTTCTGGCTAACAGCATCAGTACCGTAAGAACACAACAGTGCAAGGAAATCGATACGGTACAGTTTACAAATAACTAAAGATCACAACATTTGGGGTAGGGATTTTTGTCTCCTGTTTCTGTGAAGAATTTTCACTCTTGTACTTAAAATAATTCTAGTGTCTTCTGTGGGGTGAAAGTTATGTATTATTTTAAAAATGTGCAGAATTTGAGAGACCCCCAGAATTCAAAAAATACAGCAAGTGCCACCTGTGTGGTCATTACCTTCTTGAAACAAACTCCAAGACCTGATGAAGACGCAAAATACAGGCAGTTACGGCAATATGAAAGAAAACATGAAGTAACAGTGTGGAAAAATTCCTAAAAATGGTATCTTAGCATAGACCGGGGTTACATTGAAACACGGGAAGAAGTTGCTAAAGTCCACCTCTAGAGAAAACAGGTAGTGAGCAGCGGCAGGCAGACAACCGCGTGAAGCAGTACTTCAGCGAAGGAGAAACCGAGACCCGAGTTACCAGCACGCTGAAAAACCACAGAGGGAAGCAGCCTTTTCACATACAACGTCCTTGATCTGGTCCTTAAGAAAGAACCCACCATTGCTCACAAAACCAGGATGGTGACCAGCAGTTACAAAACTTTAAATTAAAGAAAAAAAAAAAAAAGGAAAACAAAAATATCGTGGCATGCAGGGACCACTGTAACAAAATGGTTTTGTTTAAAATGATTTGAGACACAGAGCAACTAGTCATCACCTGATTAGAATGCAACATATGTTCCATTAGACAGAGCTACCAAACGTCTGTACGCTCAGCTGCATTGGGGATAATAAGCTCCCATTTGCTATAGGCACTGTGTGTTCTTTTCAGTTTACTTCTAGTGGCAATTAACCTCCCTGTTATTAAGAAAATTGAGCTAAAAGTGGAAGACAAACACAGTCATTTGCAACACTGAAGAAACAAGATCCTTTCACATTCGCCCATTTCTTCAAATGTGTTTTTACCTCTGAAGTTCTTTTAGATACAGTGAAATAAGTCAAACCTTCCTCCTAAATTATCATTTCCCAAATTTCTCAGGCAGAAAACCCACGCAGCTCTCACAGGTGTGGGCTTTACACGTGTGTGGGCTTCACTTCTGCAACTCCATCTCCTTGGAATTTGCATTCCCACTACAGGTTGTGACCACCGTCCTAAATCCTGCTACTGGAGATAAAAATCCGACTTAGCTCTCTAAAAAGCAATGGGGTATTTTCTCTGACAAAGATTAAAAAAACCCAACACGAACACGGAGGAGTGTGAAGAACACAATACTCTTGCACTGAGCCATTAAATGCACATAAGCAACCCAAAGTAGCAGACAACAAAATTCACCCCCAGTTAAAGCAAAGATCATCCAATACCAACAATCAAGGAAAGTTTTTACCCTCACACCTCCAAAACTATCCTAATTTGTTTCTCAAGTGGAAAAGCGGGAACAAATTCCAATAGCAGCTGAGAGACTCGAGGCGTGCACGAAAGCAGTGCAGCAGCTGGAGAGCACGTGGAGGTTCCCTGCTGGAGGGGTGGCGGTGGAGAAAGAAAAAAGGAAGAGCGAGCTGCTTAGTTTATTGTGGGGGGTGAGAGGTCACAGTTTGTGCAGAGTTGGGAATGCTACAAACCAGGGTGATCTTCATCCAGTTTAAAGGGAGAACAGCCGTATCCCAATGGGATCATAGTGGAGGTTTTAGTTACATAAGAGAATATAAAATGGGATTTGCAGAATTACCTGGCTTCTGCTTATGTCTCTTAACCCCAAACAGCACAAGCAGCTTTGTTTTGACCAGTGCTCAGCTGACCTCGTCTTCTGACTGCAGTCAGAGGCACACAGAGAGACTGCTCGTTACTTATTTGCTCTTGCAAAGGTTTTTTCTGTTTTTCTCCCAACCCGAGTTTACAACCGAGTTCCTGGGCTGTAACGTATGTATACCACCAGTGTTCTGCACTTGGGATGCACCACCTTTGCTGTGGTGTACCACACCAGGGCAAGATGACATTTGTCAATGCCAGAAGGAAGAATGAGGAGGTTTTGGCTGTACAGAGAGTTAGAAAAGTTTTGGGTTTTCAAATAAAAGAGCTAAAGGAACATGCAAGATTTAAGCAGTCTCTGCATATGTGGTACAAAAGCAAGCCAAGGTGAGCGACACTTGGCACAGACTTTTGAGATAGGATTTTCTGTGCTAAATCAAAATTTAAAGAACACACTTCACGTTTGCAGGTAGACAGCTGTAATGCCGGTAATCATTCAATTATAGAGGAGAGGCAAGGCATTTTGAATAATCACAGGCAAAATGAGGGAGAATACCCAAAAGACCCCATATTCAGGTGTGGCACTCACTGTTGCTAACGATACTAAGATTCCCAGACTTTTTTGGCAGCTTTTTTTTTTTAAGTTCCATTTTATATATGGGAGATAAACCAAAAATCCATTAGCAACAACTGGCAGAAAAATACTGTTCTGAGACATAATCAGCCTCAACAGAACAACCCGATCCATGTCTGTTCCTGCATTTGGAAGAACCAGATTTTCCCGGGGCAGATTATGGTAACCTCTGCTCATTCGTGTTGCCCATATTTGGATGCACGAAGTGTCTTAGTTCAGAACTTGTCAGGGCTTGTAGACTTGCAGAAGAGTTCTTTGGACTTCATCCCCAGGCTGGCTGCAAACCCAGATGAAGGCTTTGGGAGCAAAGGAAGGAGAGCAGTTAAGAGATGAGAGTTGCAGAGCGGGACAGCCTGTCCAGCATCAGTCTCTACAGAGACACACATCCCTTCTTTCACCTTCCCTCCTTGCATAAAACGTGCAGTAAATTCTGCTGGCAATTATAGCTTATTCCTTGAACCAAAAAAACGTTTTGGATGTTTAATGGCTTACTACAGTTGCAACTTCTGTGCTTCGTTTGAAGCATACTGCAGTTGTTCTTGGATGTTCTTGTATTTTTCTCTGTATTCTTGCTCGAAAAAGGACATTCCAGCCTTGTATAACTACCTCCCAGAAGCGATTAATATAAGTCCCTAGAAAGGAAACGCAGTATTATATATTGTACACTGGCCCCAGTGACTGGAATAGAAATACCTTTGAAGATTAAGGCCTCAGTAACACAATCTCACTGGCATCAGGACAGCAAAATGAGGCCTGTCCCTCATTCACCTCAAGACAAACTATTTCTGGCACAGGGTGTATTTCTTTTAACAAACATTTTCCAAAATTATCTTTACATAATGACAGCACAGAGATGAAACGACTAAGGAGGGGCAGAAAAGCCTAAATCCCTCAGTGATGTGCACATCAGACTCAAGGAACTGGAGCAGTTGTTGCATCTCTACAAATTCAGAAGGCTCCTACCACAAGAAATAAGAACCTAACTTGTTAAAGCAGTTTTTATTTAAGTATTTGGAGGGAAACTTTCATATCATGAGTAAAAATACTAGAGTTGAATGTTGTTAAAAAAAAAAAAAAATCAAGATGATGGGCTCTCTGTGCAAACACAGCAGTTTCTGATGGAAAGGGGAAGCGAGGGTTTTCATAACATACTCCCTTTCAAATGAAAAAATTAAATGCTAGTTAACTGCAGTACATGTCATCATTTTTTTTTACAGTCAAGAGAATGAAAAACAAAAAAAAAGCAATTTAAGAGAACGCAACCTACAATGGAATAAATTCATTCGCAGCAGAGACAGAATAAGACTGCTTTTATGAAAATTACAAAGAAACATGATACAACAAAAACAGGGTGTGGGGAATTTTCCACTAAGATTAAAAATGAAAAACAAACAAAAAAAATTTCACTTTTTGAACACCATTATTATTCAAACACATATGAAGTTTCAACCTAGTTTTTTTTCTTATACATGGGAAACACTGTTAAAGTGAATCTTCAAGAGTGAGAAGGCACCGCGACCTGTTGGCTGATACCTTTAATGCACACTCAAGAAAGAAGAAATGATCTGGCATGACGCAAAAAATCATTAAGTGTTTATATATATTCATATATCTTTTCATTAAAAAAAAAAAGCGGCAACAAGTCATTACTTCAGTGCCAAAATGTACTTTTGTCTGGTTGACTCACTCATTAAGATGATTTCTCCCTTAGACCTGTATGGTATTTTTATACAGTGGTGAAAGTGGATGATTTTGCATTGTTGCATTTCATATCAGATTGGTAAATCAAGCGTTTTCTAGGTTCTGAGAAGCCAAACCTATGAAGTATTCCTAAACTCTACGCAAATGGAATAATTAAATGCACTGCCTAGAATGGAATACTCATCTGTACGACGTGGCAATTCCACTGGATTCGGTTTGATATGTAATGTCTTGTAGCAGATGTTATAACAAAAATAACTTTTGCTTTTTGATTTACCTCACTGAGGCCATTAATGCTGTTCCTATAGTCGGTTTTCTGGAGTTGGATGACACTTCACTGCTGTCCAAAATGAGTTTGAACCTTAACCCTCCAGAGTTTGTTCACTTTGTTGCTTATATTATTGCACTAGCTACTAAAGTCTTATATCTTCCTATATAAATCTAATTGTTCAGAGTGCAGATTCTATATTTAGATAATGAACTGTATGAAATAAATAAAATAAGGGGATTTTTCTGGTCAGAGTTGCTGATATGTTGAATACCTTAATTATTCCTAAAGTAAACAGTTTTGGTGTATATTCTTAAAAACCTATGGTCATTCAGCATAAAAGCCTTGACGTAATACTTTAAGAATGGATTTGTTTTCCTTCTCAAAAATGCATCAAAGAATTGTTTTAAATACAGAATCTGTGAGGCTTCCTACAAATTCATCTAAATCGTAATACAAACACAGTTTGTAATTCAGATAATATAGAAAGTTCTCTAGTGTCCATTGAAGTAAGGTCCCCAAAATGCAGTCTGTTTTGTTTCTGAATGGGAAAACATTGCAAAACATTAAGCGGTTCCACTGGCTGAATAGGAGAACTGAGGAAAATGAGGTCTTCTCTCATTATCTACACAATCCATGCTGTCATCTGAAAAACAAAAAATGAGAAAAACAGTAGACAACATTTGCTACCTTTTTGATTTTAAGTAAACAAACAATAAGATAACGCACAGTAGAGTTATTTCAGAAAACTTCACCATCCCCTTTTTCTTCCACAACTTGAAAGAGCAAAGAAACAGAAAGTCTTAAATCTCACTCCATTAAATGGGCATCACAGAAGATCCTGACTGTTGTAGGTAAACAGTTGTTCAGATGTCCATTTAAAATTGCTAGGAGCTGCACTGCTTAAATCCATATTCAGTGTTCTGAATTTCTGGCAATTGCTGTTTCAGAGCATCAAACATGCTCAGTTACCATGAAAATATATTTTATTTTGATTTAATATGGAGATTAGCCCATACTCAATTGACTGCTTCCATATACACAGCGTGTGTGCAGATGTACACATGCAGATCTCAAGAACAAAATTATTTTCCAGTGAGAATGGGCAGATTTGGAAAAGACAAGAGTACAAATAATTTCACTATCTTCTAAACCAGGTTTTTCATTTCCCAAACTGGAAAGACATGTGGAAAGTTTCGCATCAGTTTACCAACTTCTTGGTCAAATACATATATAGAAACCCAGGAATTTTAAACTGATGCTTTTTCAGATGTTCTGAAGAGACCAGGTAACATTACAGCAAATTATTTCTGGTCGACTGGAGAACATAGAGGGCAACATTTGGGAAAACTTTACCTTGGTCAGGAGGAGTGATTGTTATCATCTGTGCTGTAAATTCTTCATCAAAGTATCTTGTATCTGTTTCAGATGTAACTTGTGGCTTAAATGGAGGTACAAGCTATGAAAAGAAAAAAAAAATACTGTCCATTTACAGGTTCTTGCAGCACTGTTTGAAACAGGTCGAATTTCAAATGGAGTTATAAGCTACAGTGCCTTTTACTACATTCCTAAAATAAGTTTAAAAATGCCAGTTCATAAAGAAGGAACCATATACAGTAAAAAGTATTTATTTAGGTGTGCGCTTCCTATTTATGGGGCATTTAAGGCATTTTGCCTCTAGGATTCAGTTGCACAAAGAAAAACCTGGAATCATAACATTTCTTCAAGTAATAAATAACATGCTTACAAATGTTTAAAAATAACAGTATATACTGGTTCCCCACCTAATTATACGGAAATTGTCAACTGCATCTAGTCAGATTTATGCTTGAGGAGGATGAAAATGAGAAAGGAAGATGCTCAGTGATATCAAACTGATCAGCTCGACTTGTGTATCGCCACAAGGACTGTAATGTTCACAAAATAATTTCAGCTACAGAGCTACTGTGCCCATGCAGCTCTGACTGCAACTGTGCTGTACGTCAGACCAACCCGGGAAAATTTAGGACAAGGCAGCAGCAGTGTTAAGTTTTTATATTCCCAGTCTCCAAAAGTAGTTTGATATCAACTCTGAACTTAGCAAATCTGGAGTGCTTACAAAAAAATCCCCGAGCACACTTAGCAGTGAACATCCTCCTCTTGTTACACCACGAGTCGCACTATTTGGGTTTTATTCTTGACACTCGCTTGGGCAGACAGGCTGGAAAATCATCCATGTGTACCTAGGCAAGCTCTGGCAAGAGGAACTCCAGATGGAGCGGAGCTGCTTGGCTGGGGCTGGAGGAGGAGCGCGCCTGGGAAGCGGGCTGGTGGAGCTAGTTGCATACAGATGCACAGAGTTGGAACACGTACAATTTTGGAGGGCAACGGCGCTGGGATTCAGACCTCGCTCACCTCCCCGCTGCACGATGCGGTAGAAACAGAATGTAAACACTGTTCTCAGCCCTCCCACAGAGGACATGTAATAGCTCTCGGCGCTGGGCTTCAGTTCGCCCACCACTGGGGTTAAGCATGGCCATCTTTTAATAGCACTGAGCCACACCAGGCAACAATTTAGGAGCGTGATTGAGGAAGTATATGGCTTCCAATCTGAAACTGCTGGGAAAGGTTTATCAAGGCAAATGGTAAATTGCTCCAGCTGGAATTAAGGAGCGACCCCGAGACTTGCACTTCTGCTCTTACAGAAGTCAGAATGACACTGACAGAAATCACTACCTGGAAAACAACAAATCTTGAATGTAACAAAACACCTCTTTCCCACCCCCAACTTTTTCTCCACCTTACATCTGAAGAATCATTTGCTTGGCAAGTCGGTAAGTAAGAAAAGCACTAGCTTCAAGCTCCCTATTGCCGGGATCATTTTTCTGATCTGTTTTGAGAGCACCTAACAGTGTTGCCCTGTCTTACAAACAACAATCCAATGAAGCTCCTGCATTTTCAACATGAAGACTTTAAGAAGTGTAATCTACACATAAGGCGATATTTCTAAATACAGAGAAACATTCTACAGTTTTAAACCAATCTTTAAAAATGAAGGGACACAAAATTCTGTTTATTATAAGAGAGTACAATTGCAGTATATATTAATCATCATTTTTTTAAATTATTAATTATCCTCTGTGCCGAAGGATGGCTTAAAGGAGCCTGCAAATGTTCCTGTGAAAAAAAATTAGGTCCTTAGAAGTGGTCTTTATGTCCTGAATTTAAGAAGGAAAAGGAAACAGGATATCCCAAAGCTACAAGTCACTCTGAACCTTACAGTCCCCCTGAAGCTATTGAAGAGAAAATGCTTCGCATTATAATGTTAATAATGCTATTCTCAATCAAGTCAAACCAGCATATTATGTATAAAAATCCTCTTGAGAATGAGCATTCTTTCTTTCACATTTTAACTCTATTCTCTTTCTCCTTAGAGCAGTTGTCTACCTATTCCTTAAAGCGAACCTTGGTGGTTTTTTTGCCGAGCTGTGTGTGTGCACGCGTGTGTGAAGTTCTAGCTGTCCTTTTAAGCTAATGGTGGTTTTGGCACTTGCAATGCTCCCAGTTGCTCTAGCTTGCTGTGCGCAGCACAGAGTGATTTAGGACTTGGGCACTGCAGCAGACACCTGAACTCCGCACATCAAAATGACTCGGAGCAGCAATCCTAAGTCGGAACACATGTGTAATGGGCTAGCGTGGCCTGTATCGTTTTCCCTTTTATTTTAGTATCTGTTAAAAGCAATTTGAGACAGATTATGATGCACCCACAAGATAATATTTTTTTTCCCCCGAGCTGTCAAATTCAGAACGCTAAGCTGGAAACAGAGGGGAAGCCGCAGAAAGCTCTAACGCTGCCTTTACCAAGCAAATATGTTGCTTTACTGAAAAGCTGTCACTGCAATAGCTCTGCAGTTCAACTGGCAGAGAGGTGCCACCTGGAGCCTCCCACTGCTGCAGACCAGCGTGATACCCGCAGGTTTATGTTCGTTTAAGAGACAAAAAAGACCAGGAAAAAAAACATGTGATTAAAATCTCATTGCCTATGTTTCGCTTGTGGGTGGGCAAAACACTGCAAATTAAATCGCACCTTTCTTTGCACCAGAGACAAATAACAACACTCTTCCACGAGAGTCTAATGAATATTTTAAATTCTTGGGACAACCCCAGTTATTCAAAACTCCTTTTAATTCAAAGCAAAGCTACGTTTCCAAAAAGCTTAATTACAAAGTAAGTGTTCTCGATTACCCCAAGCCTATATTCATAAACATATTCACCATTATCTGGAGATAGCGGGTAACCAAGCTTAGCACATAAACACCTCTAGGCAGCTGACAAAATTCAGCTTTTATCCCTGAGACTGCGTTTCAGGTAAATGCTGCAAGATCCAATTTGGACCACCCAGAACATGGACAGCAATTACTCCCAGGCTTTTTGAAATCTCTTCACTTGCACAGCATGGCTGTTTCAGATGCACATGCTAACGGGACGAGAACAAAACCAGAATCTACTCTCCTTGGATATGCCAAGGTCAGAAATAGTCTCAATTAGCACACTGTTTTCTCCAAAATATGTAACACTTGGAATTTCCTGGTAATTTCCACAACAATCTGAGTTAGGACTACTATGGAACAATTTATAAAGGCTTTCTCAGTCCTATGGATAAATAAATGGTCTCCAGCTTGTGTGATTTCTCCTCCATTCAGGGAACCAGGACTACCATCAAATGAAAAATAACTTCACTGAAGACATTTGAGCCTTGTTATCAACTTTTTACCTTAAACTGCAAAAAATAGCAAAACCCCAAGTATTCAGCTTGTCAGCTGGGGGAAAATGGGGATAACCTCCTGTTCAGAATAGTAATTCAGATATACTTTTTCCATTATACCGAATAAACACCATGCAACTCCCTCCTGCCCTTATGACCGCATGCAGCTCTCTCTCCAGGGACGCTTTGAAAGGACAGAAGTCTAAACTCTATCTTACACTTTCAAGGCACAAAAACTTATTTTATGATTTTTTCAGTTCCCTTTAGTCACACAAATGGGTGAGGAAGTGAAAGAAGAGAAGGAAACAGAGCACTCTTTGTAATTGTATATAAGCACTGGACAATTCTCCCACTACGGTATGGAAACCAGCGGTGTTATGCTCTATTTTTTTAAAGAACACAAACATTGCTAATAGATCACTGTATTAATTTTACTGAAAGAATCCAAAGAATTAAAACTCAGTTTCCGCTAAGTTTCTTACCTGCTCCCACCAACTGGAGCGAGAACTAAACTGTACTTAGAGATGAAATGAGATCTGGTATCATGAGGGGCTGCAGGGGGAAGGAGGGAAATCAGTAAAGGCTGGGATTAAGTAAGATCATGTGGCTCCAGTAGATGGAAGCCTTGAATCACCAGACCCATGTTTTAGTTAGCTGCATTTCACGTGAGCATTAATGGAAAATGTGGCTGGTGAGAATCAAATGGGAGATTGCCCCGAGAGCACAAATCGGGGCATCCTGGAGAAGTGGAATAAGTTATCTGTGAACGAAGGGACAGTGAGACACAGACAACTAATAAAACACACTCAGAGAAAGGGCTGGGCTCTTTGACTTCAGTGGGTCCCACTGGAAAGCCTACAAACTCAGTGGGTCTCAAGAAAAGCCAATGAGAAACACCATAAAGTGCAGACACTTTGCATCAGCCTTCTGTCACCAAAAAAAAGAAATATTAGGCTTGGATTGATGTAAAAGCCCTCACTTCTCTGCATTTGCCTATTCAGTCTATTTTCGTCATTCAAGACAGGAAAAGTGCAAAGGGAAGAAATAGCCCATCTTCCACTACTGCTTCTGGGAAGTTTTGCTTCAGATTCTCAGGAGCCAACAGTAACTCCTGGGCTTGCAAGGGATACGTCAGTTGATAGAAAGGAACGGCAGCAAGAATTCACAGGAAAAGCCGTTTTAAAAGCTTATATACTATCTAAATTTGGAAGCAATTTTGGTTGCATCTTATTTATTCAGTCACAAAACCAGGTATCTCATTGAGAAGATACTCTTCTCATTGCAAAAAAAAAAGATTTGGTTCAGAAGTAATCAGATTACAGTACTTTAAGAAACATAAAGCAATTTAGCCTCATTAGAAACAATTGCAAACCTCTTCCATAGAGGGCTTCTGCGTACCTTACAGAAGGCAATAAAATTTGAAACATTCAGTATATCCACAGCTACAATTCACCTTGGGAGAACAGTTGTATAAGTACCTTTTTCTCGTATACGTCTTGCCAAACAATGCCAGCAAAGAATTTGTGCTGCATAATCTCCTTGGCATCATCAGGACCACCACCTAACCTGTTCGGGGCAAAATAAGCAATTAAATGTTTGAGTACAGTTATTTTTCTCATAAAGTTTTTATTACATGGTAACAAAGAAATTCTGAGTTTATATAATACATTTGGGAGCAGTTCTAGCATTTGCTTCATATTTGGTTTTGTGCAAGGGCTGCAGGATAGGCTATTTTAGGCTTCAACACAGTTCCACTAAAAGATTTGAAAACAGGCTAACAAATAGAATTATAATAAAGGTCTCTCTTAAACAAACAAACAAATAAAAAAAAATAAATCACAATTCAAAAGACCTGCCCTTCAAGAAAGATGCTGTTCTAGGGACCACAGCAGATCCTGCAAGTAAAAGGTCTGAGCCACACACCCCTCTTTTTCTAAATTAACAAGTGACTACCTCTTGCAATTTTCTAGAGCAGAGTGATACCAGCAGTAAAACTGAATTTGATTTTGAAGTGTAAGAGGGAAGGATTTGTAAGACAAAGTGATTTATGCAACCTTATTTAAATTTCCATTAAAGCAAACAGTTGACATCTGCAGTGATAATATCGTGTTGTATGCAAATTCTTCCTCCTCCTTGGCTTCACAAAAGCACAAAGGGTGTTTTACTGACTTAAGGTATATCAAGATAAAGCACTTTTATTCCAAAATAAAACTGTCCACACAGCTTATAGATGCAATCAGTTTAGTTGCAGTCTTGAGCTAACAGATGCTTAAATTTTGCTGTGGAGGTTAAAATGTTCTCCAAAAGATTGAACCACATCTGCAAGCAAAGGCACGCACTGAGAAAACAAAACACATACTGAGTAACCAGCAGGAGACTCACTTTCAGGTAACAAGGTTAAAAAGACGCTCAGGATTTTAAGTAGAAGAGGTGTCACCATGTTGATCTGGGCTGACCTCTAGTACCTGCCTGTTCTCCAATTCTTGGTGCCACTGGCAAACTGAGATATTATCCCTATTTTAAGAGCTTGGAACAACGGCTCTATGTAACCAAGGCTAAAGCTACACCGTGACAGAAAAACGGGCCAAGGACTGTTCTTTGAACCTGAATGCAAGCCAGTCCTCATCCTTGCTGCACAGCAGTTGGCCCTAAATCTCCTCTGCGCCCCGTGCAGTAACCCTAACACATGATTATTTGGGGGTGGAGGGAAAGGTTTCGGTTCAGAGTATCAGAGATAATGTGATATCTGTGCTACAGCCTATCGAAGTGGTGGTATTTTGACAGCTTGAGACTGTACCGCATGCTCTGGGGTATAGTTTGAAGGTACAATGCTATTGGGATAGCGTTGAATGATTGTTTAGTGAGGAGTCATCAAATACAGTGACACTTTGTCCATACTGCTGACTGGGAATGGATCCCGGTGCACGCAACTCTCTCAGCCATGCCCGAACACTGTCTTCAGAGAGCACAAGCTGGCAGAGGCCGCAGCTGTACCAGAGAGACCAAGCAGCAGAGGTGCCCGGCAGTTCGGAGTCCATGCTCGCTTCCCGGCCCTCTTTCATTTAGTGGCACAGCAACCTAAGGGGCTTGCTCCTTCACATTCCTTTGGGAAACATGCAGTGAACAGGGAACAGATCCCCAGTTTTTGAGTCACAAAGTGTTGGGTGATGCTCTGCTTCCCCAGGTAAGCTCTAAGACCAAGCCTAAGTTCACCCTAGAGCCCCACAGGCCAAACCAAGGCGGACGATGGCTCTCCCATCTGCCTGGCAGCACGTTATACAGCTGCAGAGCAGCCTGGAACAGAGACAAACTCCAGGGCAGCCTGGGAACAGAGACAAACTCTGTGGGTAATCGTCTCTCGGCTGGTTCCCCACAGGTCTAGAGGCTTTGCCAAGTCTCTACCAGGCTCCTTGTTGCTTCCCCAGTGTACATGACGATGGCTGGTGAAGAAGAGGGTGGAGTCGATCCTCTTTATCCACAGATGTCAACAGACTGCACTTCTGCACAGAAGTTCGGGAGTGACTATGAGCTAAGAAGAACCTGAATCTTGTTTTGCAGAAGCACGCAGGAAGGCTGGCTGGCTGCAGCCAGAGTGCTTTGGAGAATAAGTTATCTAATCTGAGCCTTTGTTCCATGAAGGGCAAATACATACTCAGGGAAATGCCAAGAAAACCCCCAGATGTTTTACTTAGCTTTGAAAACTCTATACTATTAAACAAATCCATTCAAAGCGAATGGGGAAACGACAGAAACCTCATATTTTGGACACAGACTTATTCTAAAACACACTCTTGCTTTTCAGAATAAATATGAAAGGACCCTCTCAAGGGGAACAAAATTAAACCAGCACCTAACGCAAAAATCATGGTTAAGCACCACTGTGAACTGAAAGAGCAGCAGGTATGTCTTTTATAAGGACATGCAACAACTGAAGAAAAATATAGCAGGAATAAAAGTCTTGAAAAGATTATTGTACAATAAAGTTAAATTTGGTGCATCTAAGTCTTCAGACAGAACCAAAAATAGTATAAATAGCACTTAAAAAGAAAAAGCTACTGAGATTTACAGTATACAAGGAAATAAAGCAGAAAGTGTACAGGCCAAAAATCAATTAAAAAAAACAAACAAACAAACAAAAAAAAACTCTTTAAAACCCAAACTTCTGTCTAAACTGGTCTCCTTTAAAGATACCTGCCAAACAATTCTGGTTATTCACTTAACTTCCCTCAGTATTTGAGAGCCTTGGTTTCTATATTTCAGCTAAATCCCAAGGAGAAAATTACTAATGAAGTGCAGCATCACTATTTAACTGAAACCATTTCCACATTTTTAATTTTTATGGAACTGTGTATTGCTTGCAAGTTCCTGGAGCACATGCTCCTGTGCTCCACAAATCAAGGGCAATCAGCTATCTCTATCAGAGACAAATCATGTGCAAATATTTTTTTAAATTTATGTACTATAATTTTACATATATAAAAAAATATAGTGTATAAACACAGAGTCAACAGTGAAAGCATTATTATCACAGGCCAGAAGATCCCAATTAGTGGATCACAAGAAAAATACTGTTTCTCTACTTGTCCACGTAAAAGTAAACAGTGCTCAGCACCCACGTCCATTCTCAGCTCTTTAAGAAGAAACCCACAAACTTCTAGTTTTATAGTTAAAAAGTTTCTACAGTAAGGACAGCCAGGCTCCAACACAGGAAAGTGGGCAGCGACCGCCTTCACTCTGCCCTGCCAAATAATCCCATTCACAAGCTTGTGCTTCACCATGTTAGGAGCTGCAACACAGATTCTGACTCTGGGCGAATCCTCATCCAAAGACTGTCATACTGTTAAGTGACAGATTTCTGTTGTTTACAGATTTGCACGTGCACCATCCTCAACTGAGAAGATGGCCACAGTTTTAGGCATCACTTTTGTTGCCATTCTGTCTTCATATGATTTCTCTGACTCCCCCAGCCCCCAAACCTGGTTCTACAACAGTGCAAATATATCCACCGGGCTCAAGAAAATCAGTTCAGCAAAAGCTATTGGTGTTCACGACCTCAGAGCACACAGACACGTATTTCTCCTTCTCTGATACAGTCAGGATTGAGAGTAGTAACTTCTTTTACTATGGCCCTTACCTTCAGAGGCCTATAATAGCCACAGGGAAGGATTTCAAAACCTCACCTACATTGCTTTCCTGTGACCAGCACTATCAGCATGGAGAAGCTCTGGCCGGCTTTGGGAACAGCGTGGTTTGACGACTCCAGATTTGGAAGGAAAAGGCCACATTCTTCCCAAAGCCCTGTACATGCAGTCTTTGGGGGCTTTCCTGCTCACAGATTAAGACTTTCAGAAAGCCTAATGCAACTCCCAGCTCTGTGCTGAGCTTTAATTCCCCATTTCTTCATTAACGACATGCATGTGACACAAACACAGTGGATCCAGTAACGCTGGAAAAGCTCCCACTCCACAACATTAATAACCACTGAGGAGTCACATTTGAGGATGCTGAGGCTTGGGAAGTCTCTGAACTACTGGTTTCTAGAAAGCTGGGAAAAAAAAGTATCTGTTTAAATTTGCCTTTTATGTTTTTCTCAGCTTCAGTTTAGATTTCTTATGGGTGAACTGTCTGAGTTTGTCCAAGCTTGTTCTGAACAGCTTTGGACTGAACTGGTTTAGACTAAAATTATCATCCACAACAGCTAAATTTCAGTCTATCCCAAAGCACCTGGTGAAACATGTATGAAGACTTGATGAGCACTCTGCAGTTCAAGTGACAGCCAGGACACTGGACTTGTCTGGAGACAGAAACACTTTTGTACTCAGTACACATACATTTCAGAGCAAACATAAGAACTTGTCACGCACAGTTTCAAAACTCTGGATGCCTACAAGGCATGAAGTCTGCTGCCCAAGAGAAGAGGTTACCTCCTCCTGCTTGCCACCAGCTAGCCGGAGCCACCTCCAGGCCCCTGCAGTCCCCATGACTGTCACCTCTACCTCTTCCAACTCCAGCAGCGGCTGCGTGGGCTGCAGACCTAGCTGTGTCTGAGAGCAAGTTTGCTCAAGCCATCTACCCTTCCCATAGCAGAGCACCACGAACAGAGAACACAGACATACACCTTAACTACAAATCACCTTCTTTCATAAGGAAAAAAAAAACAGAGTTTGGTTTTCATGCAGGTGAAAGCTTGATTAACCCTGATATTCCTGAGCACCTGCAGCCAAAGTTGCACTCTGGGTGTGGAAAGTACCTCCATCACTAGAAAGAACAAAGTGCCAGGTCTCTGCGTGCCTGCAAAGACTGATCGCCAGTTCCCTGTGACCACCTTCAGCACTCCAAAGCCAGAACTACAAATCTGTGAAGTCCTTAAATCTTTTCACTAGCATTCTTGAAATGCTGCATGTTCTTACTCTCATTCCTCATGAATGGCAAAGTCCAACAGAACCACAGAAGACACAAGTAGATGAGGCAGCTTGTGACAAACCCCATCCGAAAGAGGCTGAATAACCCTGACCTATGACAGGAAGCACCAAGCCATGTAGTGAAAACACATGATCAAAATTCAGATGAAGCCATCCTGAAGTTCTCTCAAGTTTAAAACCTGCCAAGATTCAGAGCTTGTGAGACACTCCACTGATTAGAAACGCACCCACCCATCTCAACTCAGCCCATTTACACGGAGCGCTCTGAACCGTGCCCACTTCCACAGGTTGCAGTCTCCACAGCCAGAGAAAGAATAATAAAAGTTAAAAACTTTGCTGGTTTATGCGTGGAAAAAACACTCTGATTACCTCCTTCCATTTGATACATGTTACAAAGCACCGAAAGAGAATTTCAGGTCAGATTAAAAGGAAATATTTAAAGAATAGATTTTTTCCTTCTTAGGAAAATTAGGGCTTGCATTACAAGATTAATAAACTTCTATCAATCCCCAAAGAAACTTCAAAATTCCTTTTCTCTTACAAAATGGATTTTGTATGACCAAATTTAGAAAACAGCCATGATTAAAAGCAGAATGCAATTTATTGTTCTTCACATTTCCCCCATATGCCTGTAAGTTTGAGACTGAACTGGTATTACTGAATGCAGAGTGCTAAGACCGCTTCTATATATCCAGCTCAGTACAACAGGTAATTTTTAAGATTTAATTCACTGACACAGGTCACAATTCCCTAGCTCCTTGATATTTAACTTAAAATATCCCCATCGCTGAGCTTCATTATATCAACCTTTTTTGTTGTTGGGTTTTTTTGGGGGTTTTTTTGAGGATTTTACGGGAAGGGACAACACCTCCCAGTTTCATTTTTCTCATGGTTTTGGCTGTCTCCTCTCTCCCACTCTGGAGTTCATCAGCAGTTACTAAATGCTGTCAATTCTGATGTTTTCTGCCACAGACAACTTTATGATGACACCAACTTCTGTCCACCACTGGGCTTTGTGGAAGAGGGGATTTCTGTTGAATTACACAGTGGTTCCCCAAAGCATCATCAATGGGCTAATGTCAACCAGACTATCGCACGTTACTTAACTTTTCACTGAATGTATTTTCGTAGCTATCTGGCTGTTCTTCTTCAATATGGGTCCATGAACTCACTATGAGTCAACTACCAAGTATGCCAGGCGCCCACCCCAGCACACAGACCCTGCAGTGAAAAGAACATAAAACTACCAGGCCAAGACTTAGGATTTCTAGCCCCAGTGCTTCCAGCTCAGCTCTCCACACTGCCTGAAACGCCACGAAGCGCAGGGGATTTGCAGAATTGCAACTTCAGTTAAAAAGTTGAGCGAATGGTGATTGGTGAGAAACCCGTATTTAAGAATGGTCCATGATCCAAAAAGCTTGGGAAGCACCAGTGTAATTAGCAAGCTGCGGGCATGCGTGCAGGCTTGTCTAGTCTATAGTTATGTCTATCAGCAGCATGAAAATCATCTGTCCAACAGATCAGAGCATCGTTGGTTCCAAGCCTGCAGAAGATACATGTGAAGAAGCGGCTATTTGTATAAAATGAGCATATTGTGGAGTAATTATTGGCACTGGGAAAACCTTGTAATTAGAAACAAGTGGGCGTTCTTTGTTTGTAAACAAATTGCATTTTGGTTCAACAGAGATGCTCCTTTAAGAACAAATTACAGCAGATGCTGCTTGTGTTTCCAGTGATTGAAAGGCCCCACCTGAATAAGCTACAAAAGGGTCACAACTGTATCTAACCCTGCGCTTTCCTGGACAGGAATCCTGTTGGCAGGGGCTGCAACCACACTCGCTCGCAAAGCGCAGTGCCGGGGGGGAGGGGGAGGTGCTAATCAATAACAGCACCTTCTCCTGGAGGTCCCCTCGCAGGAGGTCCCCTCACAGGCACCGGGTTCAGGGGGGCGTGCAGCTGTTGGTACCTGGTACAAGGCTGGCCACGCTCCTGACTACAACTGTTCCCGGTTCCCCATATCACCCCTATGTTGAATTCTCTGGCAACACACATGGTGGATTTGCATTACAAGACCTCTCAACAGGATTTGCCATCAAAAAATAGTGATGGAAACAGCCTGCAGGGATGATAAAAATCCTTGCTACAAGTATCCATGTACTGGCAAAAAACATTTTCCTGCCATGTGCAGGCACACACACAGACTAAACAAACATCAGAAAGCAAACCGGAATACTCTGCTTGCACCTCACGTGAAAGATTTCCTATTTGGGGCCCATTTACAGTGGAAGGTTCAGGACAGGAGATCAGGGGCAGAGTCACAATATTATTTGTTTTTAAAATGTCTGGGCTGACAAGATGGCAGGTTTTTAAACTGATGTTTATCTTTGTGAGAAGGTCAACATCCTTTTTGGATCTTGTTCTATTTTCTTTTTGTTAGCCATTAAGAGCTTGGGGTTTTTTGTTTTGTTTTTTTTCTGTTTTTAAATCAAGGGTTACTTTTTAAATAATACAGCACAGGAACNAATAAAGAAAAGGAAAAAAAAAAAAAACCAAAAACAAAAGGAGGAAATAGGAAAAGTAGATTAAGCATGGTATAAACTCCACCACAAACATGGTACAAACACCACCACCTACTGTCCAAAGCAGGATGCTAAATCACTGGCACAGATTTAAAAAAAAAAAATAATTCAGAAATTAAATAGCACCCTGAACTGGGACAGAAGGTGAAAGTATTGAGTGTAGAGCAGCTTATGATGCACAGCAACCGTTGGATTTGTTATGACCGAAGGCAGGGTTAACTTGCTTTGTCCCAGGCTATAGTTTTGCATTAACGGCAATAATATTGTGAATTAATATTCTGAAGTTCTGCCTTCTGATTACCAAAGCTGCTTCATGTCGCTACTTGCAGTGTCAGCTCATGTCAAAGGTTAAAATAAAAATGAGTAGGTCCACTTGCTGCATCTTGGTGGATGATCATTTTGAATGGATTAGAAACAAAACTACAATTTTGACTGAAATGCCTTCCTCAATTTTAAATAAAGTAAAACGGCTGGCATGCGTGCATGCAATAGCCCTTTGTGCAGTACCATTTTCAATTGTTTTTGAATGATGGCGATATGGGCATTTCATACAGCAGCAGAGAAACAGTCACTTTTAAGTAACCTGTCTTGAGGATAGTTCCCTTTCATAGACACACCTCTGCATAGCAATTATTAACTTCTTTGTGAAGCCTTCAACAGAATTCCCCCCCCCCTTTTTTTTTTGGTATTTCTAAGGGCACAAGTGCTTAAAAATGCAACTATTAAGCAACAGTCTCACCTTTGCTTAGGATCTTTCTTCAGCAAACCTGACAAGAGAGATTTTGCTTCAGGTGACAAAGTGCGTGGAAATCTAATCTCTTCCATAAGGATGAGTTCAAAGAGCTTTTCGTGGTCCTGATTGTAGAAAGGGAGCCGACCACACATCATTTCATACATCACAACTCCTAAACCCCACCAGTCCACTGCACGGCCATAATCATTATCTTCCAGCACCTGCAGAAACATAAAGAAAAGGCTTTAGAAGACATTCCCAAACCAGGTACGAACACAGAATTCAAGAGGCAAAATTTACCCCAGCAAGATCATCTTTTCATGTTACAGCCGAAACTACCAGCACAGCATTTGCAGAGGATCCATTTGAGAAGAGCTGGCATCCACATTCACTGCACTAGGTGAGCAGGAGGGGGGAAAGGAGGCAGCAGGTACATTATGGCAGCTTCCTTCTCTTCCTCCCACCCTCCCTCACATTATGACCATGATAAGCACAACCTTTGAAAGCCCAGAGGCTGAGAACTGTTCTCACATTACAGAGCCAGCTGTTAAATTCTCACTTTTTCGTCGCAAACTGCTCCAAATGGGATCTCATTTTTTTGAAAAAAACCCAAACCACCAAGGAGGGGCAAAGAAAAAAGACTGTCGACCCGCTACCTTGCAAGTGACAAGCCAAACATGCCCGTCATCTTCATATCAACCTGCATCCCCCAAAAGGGTGGCTCTGCACATCCTGAAAGACCACCCACAAACACTAAATGACTAATCTACATTAAACACTAAGAGCCAGAATACCACTCCTAACATTTGACCAGCTGTAAGGCTGTAAAACGGCAGCCAAATTGTCTGGAAATATTTCCCCTCCTCTCCCCTGCTCCCTCCAAAGGTACTTGCTCACTAGCTCTAACACTCCTGCCTCTGCTTAGAGGGCTGCAAACCCACGAATTGTCAGTGGGGTGGACTTCTGCCAGATCTCACAGCGGGAGGAGTCCCGCACAGTTCATTTTTCCCTTCCCCTGGATGCTTCTATGTAACAAAGCCCCAGCGGGTATAGGGACTCGGGACCCCAGCAGTGCCCTCCGTCTCTCCTGCTTGCTCCAGAGAAGCCCCATTGCAGTGCATTTCTGATCTTCCGCACTGAAGGCTGCTGAAGGGAGTGGGGCGTGTTCTGTGGCTTGTGGAGTGGATGGTACGAGGACTTCTCTAGACTTTGTGTCTCCTACGCAGTTGTCCGTAGCTGACACCAACAGGCTCATGTTCCAGACCCTGTCCTCAGGTTTTAGTTGTCATCTTTACTCTTTTCACGGGTCTGCACTGCACTGCTTACTCTTGGTAAGAGCACAAACCATAACTGCACCACCATTGCGTTTTCTTGTTGCATGGTGTCTGTGTGAGCTTTACATTGCTACAATTCAGAATACTTCACACTCAAAATTAAAAGGATGAAAGAGCCAAACAAAGTTGACAAAAGTATAACAAAAGCAGTATCTGAACCTCTTACAAACCTTGATAAAGGTTTTGCACACAAAAAAGCAGCACTGAGGCACTCCATGTAACAACTGTTTGCACTCTGCTTCTCTTTATTCACTAATTATTCCCCTTAATTATCTGAGCGAGGGAAAGGGCCTGCAGTAAAAATCAAAAGGCTGCCAGGTATTAGATTACCCCACGTCGGTCTATTTACGGCATCCCCTGCCGTATGATTCACACCAAACGACAGCTGGCTCTGCAGCTGCCCCGTATATGTATACGGCCGACACAGCTGCCGACCGGACAGGATTCCGGGAGCCGGCCCCGTCCTTCCCGAGGCATCGCGGCCCTTCAGCTCACAGGAGATATTGAGTGACAATGCAGTTACCGCTCTCTGAGTCACCCGTTCAATAAGCGCTTCCTGTTCGCACTCCCCTACACTTGGGTTACCTAAAATAAAACAGTCATGGGGCCTCTGATTTTTATTTTTATTTCTTAAAGTGCTGCAAGAGATGCAATAGGAGAGGATCGAAAGAAAAACAAAACCACAGAGGCCTTTGTTGTACATGTAATAAATGCTACAGGTGCTTTCAAAAATGCAGCAAATACTTCAAATGTTACTTTAGTAAGCGTATTAACACTCTGTATTACAATCTAGATTACTAACTACAACTCTTTCCTCGACCTCCATTAATTCTAAACAGAATATAAAATGCTTGTTTCTTCAAAGTGCTTTACCACAACAAGCATACGCTTGTCTTAGTGATTGCACAAAACAGAGCAATGGTGTTAGTATCAAAAATATACCGTAACGAAAAAGGTATTGCACTCATCCATGATTTATTGCAACACACAGGATAGCTGGGGAACAGTAAAGTAACAAGGTCATTTCACTTAAATTAAAGGATCATCATTTCTTAACAAGCAGCTCTAGACTGCTGTGAGATGGAATTTGAAAGAGAAGGCACAACAGCTGTAAACATCACAGCCTTCGATGCATCTGACACATCAAAGCTGACATGGTTCAGTCACTGTCAGCCATGCACGAGATTCCAGTACGAACCTAAAAACAACGATGCAACAACTGTACAAACACGCCGCTATGCCGGATTCAAGTTCCAAAGGCAGACAAGAAGAACGAGCCCCCTGCTTTTAAGGATGCATGACCTTAAATGCACAGAATATCGCTCGCGCACAATTTCCAGATTTTTTGCATGCTATCGACCAGATGACAAAAGCCTCCAGAATTTAACACTCCAACTCACAGGATGGGATTTGCAAGTAAGGGAGAGAGCTTGGTTAATCAAAAGGATTTGTCCTTCAGGGTTTTGGATGAGCCAACTCATCATAAATATTAAAAAGAAAAATAATAGCAAATAATATAACAGAAAGAACAACATAACACCTGCACAGGGAATCCCCACATTCCAAGTTAGGAAAAAACAAAACCACAACAACAAATATTTTTAGTCTCCTCATAAAATCCTTGATGAGAAACTTCAGCAACCGATTTTAAGAGGGAAGCTAAAATAAAAGGCATGTTTATGAATAATAAACACTTTGTCGTGCTGCTAATTACTCCCTGCATCAGTAAATCTCAAATTGTGGTGCATGGACCCCAATTTAGATTCACTGAAGGCTTCTGGTGATCCATGGAGAGCTGGCAGCTACCATGAGACTGGCTCCACCTCCTTGCTGCAAGCTACTTCAACAGGTGCCCACGTTCTTCATTATTACAAAGAGACTGGAGGCCCTTGAAAGCAGCTGGGAGTTGAAAAAAAACAAAACAAAACAAACAAAACCCAAGAGCACGCTGCCACCACTATGCAAGCAGAGAGCACAAAAGCGCTGATCAGCAAAGACATCAGCTCTCAGCAGAAATATTCCTCCTCCACTCTGGTTTCCATACTTCTGCATACTTCAACTGGAGAAAGGTTTGCAATGCCCAAGTCTCCCACCTCAGAGAAAGGCTACATCCTGGCTGTGCCAGCCATATATAATCTGCCGGCAACCCAAGACTTGCTCCTGCCTGTGCTTCACGCCGGATGGAAGCCTCAACGTCGGGGTGGGAAAGCACCCACTGCAAGGCAACCAGCCCTTCTGCGAGGCACACGGCGTTAGCTCAGGCTCGGTGCCCTACTAATACAGCGAGTCTGCTTCCAGACAGCTCAGAGCGTGGGCAGAGAAAAGTAGCGTCTGCCTGCAAAATACCATGTATACATATATCCTCTATCACACACTTTCGCTTTTGATCTGCCGTAACTAACTCAGGGCTATACCACCACCTGTGTTGCACAACTCTCAGGAGGAGTATTTCCAGGATGAAAGTTGCAAGCACACATTTGCATTTTACACTTAAAAAAAAAAAATTAAAAAAAATCCCCAAAACATACAGTCTGGGGACTGAGATCCCCTGCTTGCATTTATTTCCTCTGAAACTGAAAAGTTCAAATTAACACTGAGAAACATCTCATGCTCTTACAGTCACAAAACAGTTGGCTCTTTTAATGCACACCATGCTAAATACTGCAGAAGAAGCTTGGTCTGTCCTGTTTCTGAAAACATGTCACCTTATACTGTCTTCAAAGAGTATAAGAATTGGACAATACTTTTACTTGTTAAGCAAAGTCCTCTGGATAGCTTTCAAATAGGCTAACGCACAGCAAACAAATTGCAAAACAGTCACCAATCCATCAAGTACTTTAAGTGGTGGGTTTTTTTTTAAATTAGATTTCTGACACAAGAAACAAGCACTGTTCCAGTAAAATGTAAATATTCCCTAAAGTGAAAGGAAGATACTACCCTGCCCGAAAATTATCACACATCTTTATGCTAAAGATACGTCCCAGAACATGATGAATAAAAGATTCTCAGTATGTGTTATTATATAACAGTAGCTACTGTATGAACACATTATGGCACAGGAATCATTCTGTATCACTACTGCTATCACGGACGGCATTTAAGAATATAATTTAGTACAACAGCCAACATAAACATACCTCTGGTGCAAGATACTCTGGAGTGCCACAGAAAGTCTTCATTGTTGCTCCATCCTTTATGCCTTCTTTACATAGTCCAAAGTCTGTTATTTTTATGTGTCCATCTTTATCGAGCATAAGATTTTCCAACTGAGAAGAAAAATCCAAATGCAAGACGTTATTACGTATAACATACACTGCTCCTGAGCAAGTCAATGAAAGACGTGAATTTCTGCAGATCAGTTTTCAACCTTGTTCTCACAGGGGTCAGAAGCATAGTAGCTGCCAAAGCACACATGATGTAAATACGCATTTATGTCACTTTCCTTAGTTCTTTATGGAACATTAGGTAACTGATCATATATATAGAAAGAACGCAGAATGTAGGCACTGTATTTATGCTTCTACAACATTATCAGCAACAGAACACCAGTTCTTTTAAAACTATATTAACTATTTCCCCTCCTACAACTTCATCCCTGCTTTTACTACAAGTGATTTTATGAAGTATTCCGTACCAGTAAAGGACAGCAAACGAAAGAAAAATCAAATGCAAGCTCAAGGAACCACTTCCAAAGAGACCCTTTACATGAGAACCACTTTATACATTTACTCAGCATTTGGTATACATCCTAGCCCGTGCCACTAATTTTTGACAAGGCCATTCAGAGTTGAGGACAGAGTTTCCAGACAGCATTCTTCATTGTAGACTGCTCCAAAATGGAATACTAGTATACCCTCATTCTCTCCCGAAAACATTTCTCAGAGAAAAAAAAAATGCTATTGTTGCATTTTCCTCAAGAATTTCCCAAGTTTGTTTGCCCTGAGATTTCTTGTTTGGCTGTTGGGTTTTTTCCCCTTTCTCTGCTCACCAAACAAATAAGCAACTTGAAGCTTATCCAATTTTCTAACTGCAAGCAGGTACTATGAAGATAGTGCTGTGCAGCACATTGCAAGGAAGCACAACATCCACACAGCATGAATTCGCATCTATCTGATAAGACCTGGGATGAAGAGCCCAGGATTATGTTTCACCACACAGAAGAGCCAGCAAGGTTTCTCTTGGAACATAAGCAGGCAAGTGAAAATGCAACCCAAGTAGCTCAGTACACCTTCAAATTCTCTGAAATGATGCCAGGGGCCTGATAAATGCATTATACAAACTCTTAAACTATAAAAGCGTTTAGATATCCCATAAACCCCAGTCCAACAGCTGTAATAACTGTTACGTTAAAGTTCAGTCAGGAAAGGTTTTCTTATAGTTCAGGCTTAAAAAAGCCAGAAAGCCTATGAAATTATTTTTCTACATACCTTCAAATCTCTATAAACCACATTCTTCTCTGAATGCAAGTAATCCAGTGCTGAAACAATCTCAGCTCCATAAAACCGAGCCCGGTCTTCAGAAAAGACACGCTCTCTTGACAGATGGAAAAACAACTACAAGAACAATAATTTGTTACCTTTAGATTGCACGTGTTTCTGAGTTATGTCTCACACTTCACAGGCCATCCTGCTTGGAATGCAATATTACCGAAGAGAAAACCCCTTCCCACCCTCACCCAGCTGTGTTACCAAATGTGTTAAAAAGCATCATAAATTAAATGACTAGACAATTATATCTCATATTCACAGATGCACACTGGTAACCAGTTTGTGTGCTGCACATTCTTGTATGTGCACAAAATTAGAAAAAAGCCATTTTGACTGAAGTACAATTATATATTAAAGCTACAGTTAATATTCCAACTTTTCCTTCTGAACTGTCTAACAGTAGTTTGCTGGGTCCAGTTCTCCCTCCAAAGTAACACGTGCTCACAGTGTTCATTAAAAAGTGTTAAAAGCTGTCTGAAGAGCAACTAGAAAGCAACCTTGCCTTCTTGAGTTACTAAATCTCAGATTACGGTACGTTGCTGTCATGTAAAATATGACCCTTCACCCAAACCCTCTATTCTCTAAAAATGGAGTTAAGAAAATTAAGAGTCTTAATTCTTAAAATTAGTTAAACCTGCAAACACCTCTGTTTAACTGGGACAGCTTGGATTAATTAGAATTGCAAACATGGACCTTAGCTAAATAATGTCAAGCAGAAATAGCAGCAGTATGGGAAAATCCTAAAGTATTAAACATTATTACATTTTCCTTACCTCCCCTCCATTAGCATACTCCATAACAAAACACAAGCGATCATGCGTCTGAAAGGAATACTTTAAAGCCTGAAACAGATTTAGAGCAAAACTTAGAAGACAGATCACACTGACAGTTACAAAAGCATTTTTAATAGATTTTCAGAAACATAGACAGGCATGAAATTTTCTATGTTAGGGGACTTTTTGTCCCTGGCTCTTATATAACACACTTTCCTGTTGCAGCTGAGGATCGATCCATCGCCAACTTATTTCATTAAATATATTTAATATAAAACACTAAAATATAAACCCTTGCGTAAGCTAACAGTAATGTCTATAATGCTGTGAAACGAAGTCCTCGCCTCTTAACAGTGATACAAACCATACCAATTGTGGCCCTGAAGTTTCCTCCCCAGGCCACAAGCTCCCCCCATTTTCATCTCACAGACAAGAGGCCACAACCAAACCCCACAGCACAAGGTTTTACCACACTGGCTACAAGCCCTCTTCTATGAAACACATATATATTTACACACACCAGCCCCCTTGTCTCTGCCGGGCTGCCTGCAACTGCTCCCTGCTGACAGCCTGCCAGAGGATTGAGCAATGCTGTCAGTATCAATTTGTGAGCAGTTCACAAAAACAGACCGAACGGAGGGTGTGATGGAGCATCACAAGGTGCCTTTGTACAGTCCTGTCACGTGTATTGCTGTGGCAAGAGTAACATCAACTTGTTTGCCACAGTCCTAAGTTTTTTGGTCATAACCCAGTCTCGTAGCTGACTTCTCAAGACAGCCCTTGTTTTGGATATTTGGGTTTATGAAAGCATTAAAAAGAAAATACTGCATATGATATCATCGTCTTCATTACCAGGGGTGGCGTTTTTAAACCAGTCATATTTTTGCAGAGAAAGGGAGGATCGTGTTTTAGACACGTCAACAAACATTTACTGATTATACCCAATACAGCCAATATTTACTTCCAGAGGCCACGCTTAGAAGGTCTAAATTCCAGCTGAGCCCTTAGGTAGCTCGACAAAGGAAACAACCAGGATCCTACACGGGGCTCTTAGAGGGCTGAAGCAATTGGAAACAATTCAGAGCCAACTTACAATAAATACTAGAAACAAAATCTTGAGGTGGAACTTAGGTATCTGAACTCAACCCAGAGAGACTGCTGGCATTGGAGGTCTAAACTGAGAGTGCGGTTTGGTTTTACAGCTAAGCCAGTCCAAAAGGAAAGCAGCGGATAAAGCTGCTCTTCCCTGTCCCATCCCACATGCTCCTACCACTATCCTTTGGCTGGCAATACCACTGCTCTGATTCAACAGCAAGCTGCTTCTGGGAGCCTAAAAAACCAACAAAAGCAGGCAAAATCAAAGAGTTTTTCTCCCACTATATCTTCCTGAACTTGTTTGTCACAGGATCAGGGTCACCCTGATCTCTGCTACAAAGAGGAGACCAAGAATTTGGAGGACAAGGAAAGCAGATACTTCTCTCCGAGATAGCAAGCCATTAAATGGGTGAGCCATAAAGTCAAACCACACCCTGAAACACTGTCTTCAAGAGGTACCGAGGACCTGCTCTGCAAGAATCAGAAGACTTAAAAAAGCATTTTAATTTGTGCTTCCCAAAAATGGAAGGGTACAAAAATACACAGCCACTCTGAAAACATAGATCTTAGATGAATTATATAAGTAACAAAAAATAAGGAAAGTCTTGGTTGTCATGATGTCAAGTTACACTCAGCAGAGGAAGAAATGCTTACTGTTAAGAATGGATGCCGCGAGTTCTGTAAAACACGGTTTTCTGTCAGCGTGTGCGCTACTTCATCCTGAAACACAAGCAGAAGGAAATCAGCAAAGTGATTCCCCAGATCAGGGGTCCATTTCAGTCACTAATGGAGCAATTATTTTCAAGTATTCAGAGAATCCTTGGTATGACTTTCCCGAAGGTGGTATGAAGGGTGAACCACGTTCCCAAGTTTCCCATCTACTTACCTTTGCTACAATAACTTCCTTCTTCAGAATTTTCATAGCATAATACCGTCCGGTTGCTTTTTCTTTAACTAAAATGACCTTTCCAAATGTGCCTTTTCCCAGTAGTTTAAGGTATTCAAACTCATTCATGGTCTGTTAATAACAATACAGATAAACAAGAACTTAATTATATGAACTAACAAGTATATCATTCTCTGACTAGAATTTCTCATTCACGTGAGAATAAATTGCATATGTGTGGGTTTTTTTTAAATCCTTTTGCTTAGTCGGATTCAGGAGCAGAAATGATTCTTCCATAAAAATGAATACCAGTGCACTCCCAAAGATAATCAATCAATCAAACTATTAAGGGAAAACCATAAGCTTTCAATTAACAGAACACGCTTTCACATGACTCAACACTCAACTGTGCAAATACTACTCAACATATTATTATTAATCCATAGACATTTTGACCATTTTGTCAGTGCAGACATTCACTAAAAGGCACATGTTGCTCTGATTCCAGGGATCAAACCCACACCTTTTTTCTGACGTTCCCCACCTCTCTAGGGGACCAGCTTTCTTGTCCTTCACTGAACAGCACCAATACCCACAGACAAAACAGCTCCTGCACAGATTAGCCATTCGCTCTTATTTGTTTCACCATTAGGAAAAATGTTGGGGAAAATCAGAATCTGAGAATCAGGCTGAGGATAGTCTCTGTACTGTTGTATCAATGACTATTGCCAACATGGCAATAAGTAGACTTACACAGCTGCTACTGCAGCCTCAGCTGGGGAAAAATTTTAAGATGTTCCCAACAGCAAACTTCCTCCATATTCTTCGCTAGAGCCGGCTCAGGAGACTTTCTGCTAATTGTTCAACACAGTTGATGCCAGGATCCCAATAATCATTTTGGTTATCCTCGCTAACACGCCCAGAGACACAGTCACTGTCTCAGAAGAACATGTATATTTGACCAACGAGGTGGTTCTTGCTTTTCTATGAAGAGCTGCTCAGCAAGAGCGGTATCTGTTCAGTCAAGGACACAGAAGGCTAATAGCAGCTACAATTCAGAGTGATGTGTAAGTAGCCACCCACGTCAGTCTGAAACCACTGACATGACACAGGGCTGGCACACACACCAGTGATGACACTGGTGGACGGCTATCTTTTCTCTTTAAAACTGTCATTGGTTTTCCCAAAACTGAAACAAGCTTATGAAAGTGAATGGGGATGACAATGGTGAGATAAGGACACAAAGAAATGCGCTGGTACAATCCACAGACAGCATTCGCATTGGAGAAGGTTCTATCAATTCTTTCTTACAAGAGCAGGTGGGAACACTTTGGAAAACGGAAACCCAAACAGGAGACCACGAGGGAGCAGAAAGAAGTGAAAGGAGGTTGAAGACAGATACCTAAAAGGCCTCCACAGGGCAAAGATCTCCTCTGGCACACAACTCCTTTCATGGAAGGCCATTGCTGAGCTGGCCCTGTGCATTCAGACAATGCTGTGTCTGATGCAAAAACCCAAGCTCTAGGAACACTACGGACAGACACCGCAGCAGCTCTCTGGGAGTTAGCTTAAACCCTTAATCTGGAGCAATTTAATGCATCCTAAATCCTGCAAATCCACTGGAATATCTTTGCACCAGCCTGCAAAGAGTTTACACAGTCACACGGTCCAGCAGAAGCTATGATTTCAGGCTCTGTACCACAGGACAATAGGCAAATCAAATCCAGACCTGAGCCGGCCTTGAAAGCCATCCAGTAAGGACACCTGAACTCAGAATTCCAGTGGACCCAGACAGGCTTTGCCTGGTACCCACTCAGCTCAGACAACTGTTTCCCCCAGAAGTTGCATCTGCAACCAACTGTGTAATTTTTATGGGAACAGATGTGTCTTGATGGCTATTTCTTGTCTACATTTGATAAGACCTAAAAAATATTGTTATTCCTTCTATGCTTACTTACCACTTTGTGTTTTGGCTTTGTCATAGAAACTTCCATTTCTTCAGCACCTGAATTATCACTGGGAGAGCCAGATCTAAAATCCATCATCTCTTCCTCCTGTTTCTTGAGGCTGTCTGCTACTGTTTGGATGGCTTTTGTCCATTCTTCCCTGGCAAAACATAAGCAAAGACATTTATTACTTGTGACTTTAGATTACCATCTGCCATGGCAAGGGTCACCAAGGAATACAGAGCAACTAATGCTCTCTGATGAATCAATGCAACATACAATGAATTATGTGCATTTTCAAGCACTGCAAAAGTGCATTTTTAAAAGCATTCATTAGTCGTACTAGAAACAAGAGACAACTGAAGTCCTCCCAGTCTGGATACAATATAAGGTTTTTCAGACAACAGAATTCCTAATAGGCATTCAGTCAGTAGCTCAAGATATGACCTGGTGATAGTTTTACGTAACAAAAACAGACTTGTCAAAACTAAAAAGCAAAAGGCTCCCATGCAGTACAAAGCAATTAAACACAGCTTCTCCATTCCTACGGCACACTGAAACACATATATCCAACTGCTGGGGGGGCACTATGCCACCTCTTCACACATATATCCCAAATTTTAATGGCAAAGGGTGTTCTAGGAGAAGGTATTGAAGCCCAGGATAGTTAGGTTATTACTCTGTTGTAAAGACAATAACAGAAGTACAGCAATTCCTGTGGAAATTTTAGCAGAATGTCAACAAAAGCAGTGACATTTTATCTTAGGCACAGGTCTTGGTTACGATGAAGTTTCCAGAGCTGTTTCAGCAATGGGTGCTCCACTACTGACCCCTTCAACTCCCATGGAGACCACTTCCACTCCAGTGTCCTTTGGGAAATTTCACACCTTTGGAAACTACTGAAGTGAAAGTTTTTGGCCTTCACTTCATTTCACTGCAAATTTATTGAACATAAAGCATATAACTCATAAGGGCTTACAGGGTTTTGGGACAGGCTTTAACACATACAGGGGCTGAAGACAGATTCAGTGGACTATGTGAATTTACCATGTTTTATTATCTTTTCTATCTGTAGGGAACGGGACATAGTGGTTTAGTTGATATTTTCTGGGCACTGGCTAAACTCTTTTCCCAAGGACACCCCAGATAAAAGACTTCGCTACTACGGCAGGAACAGCAGTAGCCAATGCCGAATGCTATGCATAATCTGCAGTGAAGCCATTCCATCCTAATCAATGTCAGATTTTTCACTGGTTCTATGAAATTGTTAAAAATAAAATTAAAAAAAAATCATATCTGAACATATGAATTTCAGTTTGTGATGGATGGAAGATGCAGATCATTCCCCAGAGGAAGCAAAGTCCATGGGAAAAAGTACCCAACATAAGATTCTAATAAAAACTGCACCAATTACACATAAGGTCTTTCCTGCCCTGCTCATTTCTTATTTTGGATTTTGTCTTAATGTGCACTATCCATCCCTGTCTGGGGCAGCAAGGTAATGCTAAACATTCTGAACATTCTCCCCACATAGACTATTTCATTCACCATCACACACACATTCCTTCATTTACTAGTCATTTTTCATATTCAGAATGATTACAAAAAACTTTTTCTTCTGTATTTTTATCTCTCCATATGTCTGAAAAAACAAATGTTGGTTTTAAAGGCACAGAGAATGCTAAAGGTGTATCTACCTTCACATCTCTTTTAAGATTTGTTACTGATTGGTTGAGAACTCGGCCCTGCTGAAGGGAGTATCTTTGATTTCTGGGGGACCAGAATTTCACCCTCAGCTTTTATGTCTCAAGCGTACACAACAGAGGTGACTAACACTCCAAGCCCTGAAGTGTCACAAAGCTGACTTAATTGGCTAGGAGGGAACAAAACAAGACTGAAATACAATCTTCCCCCAAGTGGAAACTGTTATTCACTCCCTTTAGGGTCACTGACCACAAAGCTACTAAAAGAAACAAGGACCAGTTTCTTTTTCTTTGCTTTTAATTTGATTTCACCTTCTTCCGATCATTGTAATAGAATCAAAAGCAATAAACAGGAACCTTCTTTAAATCTGCGCATGCAAAGGCTACAGAAGAAAAGAGCAAAGAAGATTAGGTAGAGTTTGTTGATCTTAAAAATAACCATGTGCCAGTGTCATATCTAGGGAGGACAAGGGTTTTAAAATACCCCTTCCCCTTGGGCAATGGTACTGGAATAATTTAAGTTTAGTTCCTGAAGATCAAGTAAATATTTAAATACTCTGTAGTTGTAGAATAGCTGTGCTGGAAAACTGTTCTCTCAGGAGGTAAGAGATCAATTCTCCAATGATGAGAGCACAGGATGCATGCTCTTAGCTTTGTTTCCTAACAGCTGAAGCAGAAATCTGCACCTGCAGCAGATAACTATCACCTTTATTATCTAATTTGCATAAAACATTAGCAATCAGCGATGATACAACTAACTTTTTTCCTTTAAAAACAGTGTCTAAAAAGACTTTAAAAGGTCAGTATTTTGATACAACTCAACTTTGCCTGAATCTCTGTTTCACTTGTGCTCACCCTTCCAGCAACTCCCAGGTCAGAAACCCTTCATTTCACATACCACAACACTTCCAGTGAGAAATGAACCTTAAGTTTCCAGAAATAACTACCTGTGTGCTGGTACACACCTGCGCTTGTCCTTTTTGGATACCCAACCCAGCAACATTTCATTTACAAATACTACTCAAAATCCACTCTCTGAAACCCCCTTTTAAGGTAACTTTTATACTGGAGCACGCACAAACTGAGGCGCTCAAAAATTATTTGTTGCTTTTTAGTCTAGACGTACATCATCTGATAAATAAGGGCTTCAGCAAAGGACTCGCTATTAATGCTGAACACTTGCATCTGCTTTTGCAAGTAGTTTATGTATTAAATATGAATGAAACATACCGCTCCTCTGGAGTCTCCACATGAAATGTTCTTTCAATTACTGTGGTCCACTGGAGGCATCTAATGATAAATGTGTTTGGTTTAGGTCGTTCTGTCTTCATCAGCTGGCACTCTACCACAATCAAGGAAGAAAGAGTCATGGTACATATAGCAGGCTTAAATAATCATTTGTCTTTATTCTTATCTAGCAAACTGTTGCGATTAATCAGCCATAGAAATCTCTGCAAGTACTTCTTTAGGAGACTTGAGACAATTTACTGTGTTGATGAAATCAATAAATAGCTTGGGAGATAGTCATCTAAGCAGCACCAAAATCAAATTCTGCCTCGAAAGGCTCCACATTTCATCCACCCACAGAGGTAGGTAGAAATGTGATGTGATGACACAGAAGCCATTCAGACTCAGGTCCTACACTCCAAAGGTCATCCAAAGCAGAGCACACGGACAAAGTCAGCTGATAATGAAGCAATTACACCCACTGAAACTAAAGCCAAGCCCCTATGTTTCCTCCCTTTGACTTTCCCGACATAAAACCCTGTCCTTGGCTTTCAAGGGGTTGCTAGAGAGCACGCTTGGTCATTTTACAGCGACCTGACGAAGATTAGACTCAGCATTTCCATTCCTCAAACACTAGAGGGAACATCAAACTGCAGAGGCACCCCCAGAGAAGACCCCGTTCAAAACACCTTCAGGACAGCTGCGGCAGATTCAGATGCTGTACGGACACACAGCTAACAGCTTTCATCACTGCCAGTATTTAAGCACCACCTAAAAAGGCTACAGAGGAACGGCTACACGCAAAAACACCACTTCATAAAAATGCTCTCTCTCAAGCTGAGCATTCTTTTTCTTTTTTTTTTTAAATCATACCTATTATTTTAAGCTTCATAGGATATTATCCTTCAAATTTGGGCCTGAAAATTGCACCTGATTAAGGGTACACTAGCTATAATAAAACAAAGCACCTGAAAAACAAAATAAATGAAATAACAACAGAAACCAAACCACCACATTTTTCAGATATATATTAATAGAATATCTAATGCTAATTAAACAGCTGCTGCTAAAGGAAAAGTCAAATTAAGAAACCAAGTGAGCAGGGGGAAAAAAAAAAAAAATAAGAGATAATTGTTTTGGGGGTTTTTTTCTTACATTAAACTCTTTTCCTTGCAGTTAATGAAACCACAAGCTTGCTATTATTTGGTCTTCAGGTTCTAAATCAACTTCCAAGTAAATAAAAAGGCACTATGAAGACAAGGAAAAAATTTCTGCTTACTGCTACAGCTATGAACATCCTCCACCATCAGCAACATGCAAGTCGAGGACAGAATCCAGCCAGAAGAACAGTGCACGTTACTAAGGCTACACTGGTATCGTTAGGTTAATTTTATTATTGTGAAAATTTAGAATGCTCAGTTTTAAATTCAAGCTCTTAATTAGCACCAAGATAAAATATTTACTGCCAGTGTTTTTGGGCTCTGTATTTTTGGCAATATATTTCATGCCTCATTTGCTACTGGAATTATAAGCTTTTCAATGAGTAACTTTGCATTTTTCATGACAAGAAAATCTAATTTTTCTTTAATAGGTTATGCCGCATCCTACTAAAGCACTGCAATTAGATAAGAGAAAGTTTATTAACGAGTCACGAAAAGGTTTTAGTGTGATAAACAGCACTCCTTCATTCACCGAGATTAAAGAACTTCCACACAGCGACGCAGCCGTGCTCGCAGAGCGCCGTATTCAGCCTTCCAGCCCCCTCCATCCTCTTTGGCAGAATGGCACTGAAAGCCAAACACAAGCGCACCAGCTGGTGCAGCCCAGTAAGCCCGGTTCTGATAAAATCAGCTCAAAAGATCTCATCGCTGCTCCAGGATCGCACACCTTAGCTTAGTTGCTCTTCTTTTTTTTTTTGCTGTTCGTTTGTTCTGTCTCCCATTTTCGTCTGCTTAATGTGATTAGCTTAAGGCTGGGGTTGCCCTCTATGAGCCTGCACAATGCAGTCCTAACAGATACTGAATTAGGCTGAACATTCAAAGAAGAAAATCAGGCTATTTCTAACCTCGTGCTAATTCAGAGCTGTTCTCCTATACTTATCCAGAAGTGCAACATTATGAAGAAATAAACTGAGAGGTTTTGCTTACTTTTTTAAAAACAGATTCAGATTCACATTTAGTGCCTCAGATTAAGTATTCTGAAGTAGCAGCACAGATATTTAAACCAGCCATGAACTCTAAACTTTAACCATTTAATTTCAGCATTATAAACCACACAAGGCATCTTCTGTCATAGAAGGGGACCGATTAAACATCACCAATTTTCCCCTAAATCAGCACTGTCCATTGATATTTGTTAAGCTTGCTGATCCAGCAATCTTTAAGGCATACAGCAAGATGAATAATAGAGATTTGTCAGTTAATAACCACTATAATTCAAGTATGTCACATAGAAGTGTTTTGTTTAGTGAACAATATGCTGTCTAATTACCCTGCTCAATCATAACAGCACATATCAAGAAATACAGAAGGCCTTATTTTTAAATTGCTTTACCAAAGTGCTGTACCACATAGGTTTCGGAAAGTTTGAAGCTACCACTTAGTTCTCCCCATATATGACAATTGCATGGATTTTTATCAATGAAACGATGAAGGAGTAGGTTTTTTCCTCCTTTTAAAACCAACTCTGTGCTCCTTACTGTAATTGGCAAGCTGGAGAAGAACCAAACTTGCCTTCTATAACCACGCACCACAACATGCGCCACTACAGCAGAGCACAGATAGAGATGCCGTATAACATTAGGTCTGATTCATGGCATGTTTGGGGGTTCTGCTATAAAACCATTCACATTTCAAATACAGGCCGAGGGTCGCCTACCCACTTCGAAGACAGTCTTTCCTGTCAAACAGGCCAACATAAGTATTCCCCATCTGCAACAAAGTAAGTACTACAAACAGCAGCCTGTTCAAAATGATTTAAATTGCTCTAAAGACCCTCTTGATTCTTTCCTGGCATTTGGTCTTTTAAAGTAAGTAGGACAGAGAAATTGTTCCTAACAGGAATAGACACCAAGGCATTCAAATGTAAATTACCATTTTGTATTTGAAAGACACTTAGTATTATCCCAGTGACTTTCTAAAATGTCACAATATTTGCTTCCCCAGCACTTAAGCTAAAAGACAGATTACTTGCGATGAAAGTGTCAAACTCTGCTCCCTATATAATGACATCACACTTAAAACAATAATGTCAAGGAAGAATCTTTCCCATTCCTGCTTTGGTTTCTTTAAGGAAGGGGATGGGGGGTTGAGGAAAAAAAAAAAAAAGGTAAGTCAGGCAAGAAGAATGATGAATAAATAAAACTTTGGAAAGGCAAACAAGAATATTATGTTGAAGTGCTCCTTTTCTGCTAGCACCACTGGATAGATTTGCCCCCAAACAGCTCAGCGTGGCAGAAGAGAGGAGCTGGGAGCCCTGAGTTACAGACCTGGTCTAAGGTGGCCACTAATAACAGCAGACAAAAAGAAAATCTGTCCACTTATCTGGCCATCCCGTGCCCTCTGATAAATGCTTGACTGCAGACACGCAGTGCTGTCCCAAAAGGAGCACTCATATTGTTGAGCAATTATGTTTTCAGCTGCGCAACAAAACCACCACAGTCCACCCTCCTTTTTGACAGTCGGAGAAATAATCCCTTCTTTCTAACAGGAACAGCGTCTCTCTCCATGTGGTTTTTCACAATATACTGCTCTTCTCAGCTATATGGTTTTAAAGGCTTATAACCTAATAGGCAGACATACACGATAATCCCAGATTACAATCAGTATGAAGGCTACTTATCTTGCAGATTTACAACACAGGCTCTATTGGTTATTTATCTGCAGGGTCTCTGGAGCGGAACTATTTAGGTACAGGCTTTTTTATTCCTTTTATCTTGCTAGTGGTACAGAACACGAACACAAATATGACTCAAAAATCCCTGTTAAATGCTCAGGCACCATCTTTCAGAAGTTTTGCTTTGGTTTTGGGGTTTTTTGGGTTGGTGGTTTTTTTTTTTTTTGTTTGTTTTATTAAATTAATCATCAATAGGTAACTTCCAGGGAAAATAAACTCCTTGAACACATCATTACATTCCAAACATAAATATATGGCTATTTTAAATGGAAAATTAGGTGGAGAAAAAGAAAAAAAAGTAAGCCTTTCTTTACCCATGGGGGGCCCTAGAAACAAGTTTTCAAAGACGTATGATCAAAACTCTCACAGACTGAAAGGAAAAGGCTAGTGTAGGAGAAAGAAGAAACTGTCAAGCAGATCGAAAGCATACTCTATTTATTGCTAGTATTTTCTTCATACCTGTTAAGGGAAAAGACATCATTAGATGTTATCTTCTTTCATTGTTTTCTCCTGAATTGAATATTTCCTGCCTCTCATGGGTTGACAAATTCACTTGATATGAATTTTACACTACAAGTAAGAAGAGTTCCCTAGTCATGAAAAAAACCCCCTTTAATGTAGGCTTTTTTTTCCTTGCAAGTATTTTACAGCAGAAGAGGGTAAAGATTTTAATCAGAAACATGGGACCACTTCCAAAGAACAGACTGACAGAGACAGCCTGCCATCTCATTAAAAAAGAAAAAAATCTAGTTCACTAATTAACAAAAGAGTCAGGGCTATCATGGTCTCTTGGAAAAAAAAAAAAGAAAGGGAAAAAAGAAAGAGGATGAAGTTTTACAAAACATTTAAGCTAAATTCCCCCCACCTTTCACTGGCAGGAGGCTTCTGCAGCACGAGGCTGCGTTCTGGCCTGAGCCTTCTTCCAGAGGCAGCTCAAGTTCACTCACGCTAACTCGATAAATTAACCCAAATGAAAGTACCAGGCAAGCAGGTTCAAAGGGAAAACTTGTGGTGCAAAACACATCCAAATGATACAAGTGTGGAGGGTACCCAGAAGGGAACCGCACATCAGGTGCTGGCAGCGCTGCATGCCAGTGCCCACATGAGAAATTAAATCCTGGTGGGGCAACAGCTGCTTCTGTGAGCCCAAAACCACAACAATGACTTCTAGAGAGAAGGGCCCCCCCTAATCATCAAGGCCTCCTCGACCTGCCACTGGTTGACCAGGCAAGAACTACTGCTAGGAACATCCTTCTACCCACCACCCTCCCCGCAATCCCCCTTACGGGGGCTACACCTTACTCTATAGGCATGTGTCTCTTTTTCAACAACGCTCCGATACCATGGTAACAAACTTGTTTATCTAGAAATGCCAAGACTGATGGGCTCAATCTGCCAAAAAAAGCACCATATTCCTGTTGTGAAAACTAATTTAAATTAACCCTTTTTGAAGGCAACTTGGACAAAGAGAAGGCAACAGACACACCTTTTTTTACTCCTTAGCACTGAGCTGCAGTAAATAATTTCCATAAGTAATGCAGTTAGCAGCAACAGGATGGAAGTGTCCTGCAAAAAGTGCTTTTGTTAAAAGCCTCTGGCTACAGACCAAGTACCAAATTAATTTATGAATTAATGGCTTTCTGCTGCTTTTCTTTACCTTCTTGATCCATAGGAGATACTAGGTTAAAGAGAAAAGTACCGTGTCATTACCAAAATGAAAACACTACGACAATTCTCTCTCTAAAACTAGACAAAAAACCCCAAAGCACTCTTGGCATCCTGCACAGAGGCACCAAGCAACAGCACGTCCATTATTCGTTCCCATCATCAGTCAGAACAGGTATATATGTTGCTACCAGCAGAAAAAAAATAAATAAAAATAAACGAACATTTGCATTAACTCCTAGTGCTGCCCAGCCTTCTTTCAGGCCCAGGGTGTTCCAAAATAAATCTGTCTGCTTAAAGGTCAACTACAAAGATGAACCCCATATATTTCAAGCTACCCTGTAACAAAGAAGGAAAGCTGCTACCCTTCTCTCTGCAGAACTTTGCTTCCACTAGTCACCAGGGACACGGAACAGGTCATTGGTAATAACAGGTGCCACAATGATGTATTTTTAAATGGTGGAACGAGACATAGGCAGATCATGAGACAGGAAAGATTAAAAATGGGAGAAAATAAAAGCTGGAAGTATAAAGCAAAAGGTTAAAAACACGTGTCCTGGTTTGAGGCCTAAACCATGACAACATGAGCAAGAAAATGAAATTATCTTCAGAGTCCTCTATCACATCCTGTGCTGCAGCACCTGAGCCAAGTCAGAAATGTCCGCATAGGACAGAGTGCAGAGGTTATGAGATGTTATGACTTGGCTCTAATAGAAGAAATATGGGTTTGTGTTCAAAATTAAGAAAGACTGAGTTACTTTCATTAAAAGCAGTGCTCACTCCATGTTCTCTTATGCTAACAATCAAACAACTTTGACCTATGTCATGCCACTTGAATCCAGATCTGGTGGCAGAACAGAGGTTGAAGAGCTTTGGCTGTGCCTGCTGGCCAAGCACCGAGACACACGCCTGGGTTAATTTTCACTGTAAAGCAACTTGCTGAATAACAGATATACAAAATATTAACAAATAAACCCATTCTAATCTATAACCAGAAATGGTAAATTAGTAGAAAACTGCAAAAAAAAAAAAAAAAGAGCAGAGCATCAAACCTCCACATCACAGTCATTCCTGAGAAACACAGAAGGGGTTTATCATCTCAAATAAACACATTTAGTATTTAGATACGTTGCTCTGGACAGATTTGAATCTAACTGATGCAACTTACTGGCACTACAACTACAAGAAGACATCAACCCCAAACTGGATGAGGGAGCATGTAAACACACTTACGAGCTACTGAGAAGTTATTTAAAGGCGATTCCCGCTGGTCGACATCCTGCGGTCGTTCCTTGTAGCCAATGAACGTGCCATCGTTCTTTAAAAGAAAATACCGTGGCCTCCATGTTTTTATGTATTCTCCTGGAAAGAAAGTATGGGCAAAGGAAAAGATCATCAGAAAACACTCTGAAATACTGACTCGCCAACAATTATTTTTTTTTAATTATTGAAACTATATGTCATCCTGACATAGCAGCAGTTTTAAGAACATTCAGTTCATTCTGATACAAACAGTGGAAAAATACAGGCACTGAGTCAGATATTGCTAGTGATGTTAACCATAAAAATGGGACTTCATAAAAGGTAAACAGCTATGTTTTGTTCTTCCATCTACTCCGATTTCCATTCAAATTCTGCAACATCTGCTTTAAATGCATTTTAAATTTTAAAAAAATCAGAGCAGATGTCCTATGTATTATTTTTGCTATTGTCATTTTTCATACTGACAAGTGGAGAAATTTTTTTCATTTACATTTTGCAGCGCAAGTATTTTAAACAACAATGGGTAATTTACTAATTAGTCAACTGCTTTATCAAACCAACAGTCACTTTTAGAACATAAGAAGATAATTCTCTGCTTAAGTTACATAACATCACTCACTCCTCTCACAACATCTCAAGCATGAAACGCAAGATGATATATCACAATATGAAGGGGAAAACACTGGATGATGTATAGCCACCACAAAGAAGAAAACAAACATCTATTCTGAAAGATATTCCACCTTTCTTTGTCAGAGAAAACATCCCTTGCCCATGTGACGCTACTGCTCATCTGAGTAACCTGTGCAGGTAATAGTCACGAAACTGTATTACAGCCATGCTCAAAATCTCCAGCAGTAGAACAAAAAGAAAAGAGTTAATCAAAACCTCAGTTATTTACTGGATTTACTCAGTTGGGGTTCAGGGAAGGAAGACAGGGGTTCTACCTGTTGCTCTTCTGGGTGACATTGTTAATGTGTGCCTCAGTTTCCCCCACTGCTCACTGCCCACGTTATCCTCGTCTCAGGCAGTCTCTCCAGAATCTCAAACAGCTTTACATGGTGTCAAGCTGGGCCTCTAGGTCCTACAAGGTCCTGCAGTAATGTTTCTATTTGGCTGAATCACAAAAACCTCACTCAAGGTGCTATTCAAATCAGGGTACCAGACATACTTCTCCAGTTCTGCTCACCCCACCAACAACTGATTTTAAAAAATTATAAAAAAAGAAGTGGTCACTACAAAGCACCCACAGCTGGGCAGCAGCTATACCCTCCTCCCTCCAGTATGGTTTCTTGTTTGTTTGTTCAACATCAGGGAGAGGACGAGGGAGCAGACTAGGAGCCAAGCTTCTTTCTGGTCTGCCGCAGCAGGGGCATGCCTGTGCACCCCACGAGGTTGCCCCTGCAGCGGCTGGTACCCAGTGCCCACGGGTTCATCTGCTGGCGAGCTCTTCAAACAACCACCGAGAACAGCGAGAAGAAAAGGCTCCCCGGATTTATTGGCTCTGGCAACCTTCTGCTGTTCTCCTGTTCTCCCAGGCTCTGCTCACACCCTCTTTTCCCACTGCTCGGCTCTCCTCCGACGGTAATTTCTCTCCCAGCGATGTGCACCCTGCCCCAGGAACTCCCCTGCAGCTGCTTTGCCTCCGTCCTCTCCCCACAGACCTCCTCTCCTTCTGCGGTGCAGTTTCAACCTGCTTTGGGCACCAGCTGTGTCATTCTTCTCTGTTCAGACTCATACTTTTCTCTCCTGCCCGCAGAAGCACAAGCAACCCCAACGCCCACACCATGTGGCCACGGGTGCGTGCACCCCTAGCTGCTGCTTTCACCTGTTTAGCCCTCATTAGGCTTTTAATTTTCTAATTAAAGCAAAAACCTAAGAGTTACTGAACCGGAAGAGAGAGTGACACAGAGCTACCTTTCCAACAGCGGCCATGCCTGCAGAAAACATCCATTTGCACTGATGAAACAGGACGCAGGGCAAGAAAGAAGAGAGGAAAAAGAATGAGCACAAACCTTCCCAGTCTTTCTTTTAGAGATGTCTTTTACAGCTGCAAGTGTTATATTAACCTATAAGGGGTTTACAAAAATGTCATCGTTGCTTTAGGAATTTCAGAAGAACTCACCTAAGCTGTCACGGTTTAACATTTATAAGCAAGGCAGTAAATGTAGAAGGTTTGGTTGTCGTCGTCTTTTTAATTCTGACCTTAATTAAAAGCCGCAAACTTTCTGGAATCAGTAGGAGATTATGAAGCCTTTCACATTTAAATTATCAGTCCAACTCAGCCCAGATCAGTGAGATTACTCCAATCTCATTACTATTATACCACAGATGTGACTACAGGGACAAGAAGATACATGGCACGCTCAGCCTAGCTCTTGACGAGAGGTTTGCCAGGTAAGCAGGTCAGGGAGGCGGCTGCCCAGACTATCACAAATTTGGAATGCACTGTTATGTACCTGACTCGTTGGTATTTTCTTCTCTTGCATAAACAGACCCAGGAGACCTAGGGAACCATCACATATCCCTTATCATGCCTGCATTTAGGATTAAATCCAGATTGGATGGGATGAAAAATATCTGAAGAGGGGCAAGACATCGAGAGTTTCCATTTCCCTCACTCCTTAATCTATGCTACACGTCTTTCCTGTCGGTATTTACAGAGCAGACATTTATTTTTTGCAGATTCTGAAATTATTATCTGGTTATTTTCAGTGAAGTATGCATAATTTTACACAAAATTACACTGTACTGTCACAAGAGCCTCTTCCTCTTAGATTAGATGCTTATGTTTGGCTCCCGTACTTTCTTACAGCTTTATTCCACTGATCTGTTTCTCTGTTAGAAACACATCATCTAACAGGATTAATCACATAGTCTTTAAAGTGGTGTATTCCATACATATATAGCATCCTCCTCCACACTCATTCTTCACTCTTTCTGTGTGAAAAATCAAGGATTTCAATACTGACAGGCATTTTGCAAGGACCATTCTACTTGGGCCTTCCCTTATCCATGGCTTTAGCTGGTTCTGGTTCCTGATCCATCTTTTTAATTTGCAAATAAGTAACGTGATTTTAAACTTCTTTTTCCACATGTCTGGAGCTTAATGAATCCTGTAATATGGCAAGCACACACATTATTGATTATTGCTCCTGCAAGGGCAGTACAAGGCACATCTGTGGTATCAATTTTACTATATAACACACCGAGGTTATACTTCTGCATCTTGCAGCAAACTGGCAAGGCACCGCCTGCTGTGCGACTTCCCAATCAGATAATCTGTAAGGATAATTTTACATTCAAATCTGAGCAAACTATCGTTCCTCTACAGACATTCTGAAACACAGACTCACCAACATAGTCATCAAGGAAATGTACAAAGTGTGTACTCTTAAGAAACAAGTTTATATTTTTATGATTAGCTAAAAACTATAAACTTCCAACCTGTCAGGAGGACCACGTTGATCATGACAGCAATTCTGAGTCTTTTAAACAGAAAAGGAGTGTGTCAATACAGACAAAAAATAATTATGTGGAACTTCTGGGACAAAGCTGACTGAAAAACATTAACACCTTTTCCTTCCTCTGATATACTCAGTAAGCTGTCATGCCTGAAGAGTGAAGTGAGCTGTTTCAATTTTTGCCCTGTGTTCTTTGTTCCTGTTGCGGTTTTGTTTTTAAGAATCATAAGAAAGAAGTTACTTGAAGTCCCTACTATTAGTAGTTATGTAGTCACACTAGAGGAATTGTACCAAGTACAGTAAATGCAAGCATGTGTGGCAAATTCTATCAGACAACACTAAAAAAAATAATAATAATGATCCACCATGGAAAAGTGAACAATTTACAAAGCAAAACATTTTTTCCTCTGTGATTCACTGCTTGTGTAATGCCCTGGCAGAGCCTTCTTTGTTTTCAGTAACAGAATGCTAACACTGCAGAGACAGGAAAGCAAAAGCATGGGTTATAAATCCTACATATAAAATCCTGGAACCAAATAGACTCCTCTGTAGCTTGCTAGCTTTATTATTTAAAATCTTTATGTACCATTCTGTTTACTCCAAGCAATTTCCAAATTGCAAAGATTCCCAAACTGTATATATCTGGAAATATACACGAAGATTGTTATAGACCGATTTCCCTTTATTGCCTTGTGTCTGCCCCCACACACTGCACATTAAAATACTTACACACTTAGAATGTAAATCCATCTCATGCCAGAAAAGCTTTTTCACAGTAACACATACTGCAAAGCACGCTTACGCCTGAATATTTCAGAAAAAGTTAAACACAAAACTCTTTCGGTTCATGAAAAGTTAATTCTACTGAGGATTTACAATAATGCAGGGTTAGGTTATTTTCCTCTCCTCCCCACAACAGTATCTCACCGAATCTGGAGCTGTCTACCACTGATAGAGTGTCTAACATCAGAAACAGCTGCCACTCCCTGGGAAGCTCACGGGGTAAGTGGAGAATAATGAGCAGCAAGCACCAGCAGAACAAAAGAAAATCCATCTTTATTTACCAACTGCTGCATGCTTGTTGCTGCATCAAGCTCATTCAAAGCCAACACCACACCCTTTAATTCAGAACAGACTATATTTAAGAAGCCTCTGCTTTTTTTTTTTTTAAAATCAACTCATACATACCAATGGTTTGAAAAAAAAAAAAAAAATCATTAGGTTAACCAAGTCAGCATCCAATGATACCCTTGATATTTACAAAAGCACTGGAGTAACTATTAACTTTCTTATGCCCCAAAGTAACCAGAACAAGCCCGGGAGCACCGACTGAAAACAAGGTCTCAGTTATATCAAATGCACTCAAGTGGCTACCACAAATATATGGATAAATAATGCATTAAACTTTCTGCTCTGAGCATCAGAAGTAGCACCATTAATTACAATTAAGGTTAACACTCAAAATATTAGAGCTTTTGAGTTATGCAAGCCTTCGCTACGTTCCCACATGCTCCAGAGATGTACGACATTCCTTGATTGTACAGCCCTGAACCGTCCGAGGGAAACACGAAAGTTATGCCAATTGCAGCGCTAATGTGCCACCGGTGAAAGGCGGAATGACTCATTTCTGAGACTTCAATGGCCGCGAGCAGTGGTCTGCATCCTGTCGGCCTAATAAGGTTTTGGCGAAACAGATGCCAGCTCCCTTGGAAAGACGCGGAGCTTTCAGGAGCTGCCATCTCGTGCACACTGAAGAGCGGGACGGGGATTTACAGTTAGTTTCTACTGCTCGAGTAAATAGGGTATGTGTCCACTCACTTCAAAACCAGCTGAAATCAAAACAGATTTGGAAAAAGAAAGCAGGGCTTGAAAACTCGCCTTTGCATTTCTAAAGCACTCGGAAGCAAGCCCTTTCCAAACGCAGCGAGCTAATTCTGGATCTTGACAACTTGACAGCAAACAATTAAACAAGTTTAGGGTGACCCGAATGAAAACTCTCAGTTCAAATATGTATTTTTTTTTTTTTAAATAGCTGCACAGACACCCACCAGGCTGGTGCAGCACTCTTCCCTCAACAAACTGTCAAAGCGAGATATTTAAACACAGTGCCAGGTTTTCAGTAGCTTGCGGAATGGAAAAAGAAAAAGAAAGAAAAAAAAAAAAGAAAGAGGTTATGCTAATGTCTTTCCCAACACGCTCGCGGGGAGACGAGGACCTCTGGTTTGTCTGCCTATTCAGAGGCGCAGCAAAGGGGGCCGGTTCTTTGATGATTTTTTTTTTTTTTTTTGGCCCCTCTGGATGCCTCCTCGGCCGTCTCCTCTCGCGTACAGCTGCGGAGGCGCCGCCTGTGCCCTGCATCCCAATGCCTGTGCCCTGCATCCCAATGAGGCGGCCGGGGCTGCCGCCGGGGATGCTCCCCAGCGGGGAGGTCAGCCCGCAGCCCGCCGCCAGCCTGCGCCGGACCAAGGCTCCGCTGCTCCCAGCCCGGCTCCTCCGTGCCTGTCACGGCCCCAACGGGCTAATTCGGGGCACAGCAAATCCGATCCCCGCTTTATTGTCCCTCGGGCAGCTGGACGGTCGTGCGGTGCACCGGCAGCCCGCATGGCCGTGACTGACGTGACTGCCAACAGGTTAAGAAGAAATACCGCCGCCTCCTCCTTCAGCTCGGCTCCAGCTTTTCTAAACCTACTGTCGTTTCTCACGCTCACACAAAGCTGCAATACAGGGCACCTGCTTCATTATCATATCTTGGGGGAATTTGGGGAGGGAGGGAGGGAAGAGGGGAGCTGGAGGTGGCTGAGCAGTCTGGCCTTCGAGCGACAAAGGGAGCCCCGCCAGGACCACTCCTGGTCACCTGGCACCCCACATCTGTAAATTAACTTCATAAAGCGACAAACAGCCTTGGCTTAGCGCTTCCCACAACGCTCCATGGGCGCGCTGTGTAGAAAAGTAAGCGTATTGGAAGGTACCTCTGTCTTTAGTTGCACAACAGCGCAGATGGGAAATACCTAACGAAGGCAAGGAATGGGCGCTCTGATTCACAAAGCCAGGCCATGAGAGAGATCAGAAGTCAGACTACGGAGAAAGAAAAACAGATTCTCACCCAATACTTTCTCCATGGAGGGGATGGACAACTACCACGTTCTCCGATTCCATCTCTGTCAAAGGTTTGAGATCACCAGCCAACACCACCACTACAGAAGATGACACCTCTGTATTTTTCATCACTGTATTTCAACTGTACGGTTATGTAAAACAGAAACATGAAGGTTTATCTTTTTTTTTTTTTTCTGCTGAATTTCAGTTTAGAAGGTCAAAAATGTTGCCATATTGCTTACAGCAATCAATTTAAGCAATACCAGATATTCCCAAAGGAGCAAAAGAGAATTAATCAGCATGTAAAAAACTCCTTACTCCTACCTTTGGCACAGCTTAGTCAGGCTAGTCCTAACCTACAGCTGTCTCCAGTGGGAGAAGATGTAAATGAAGTTTCATTAAAAACAGCAGTTTTAAGGATAGCTACATAAATTACAGGAAAGTATAAAGCAATTTCTTAAGCGACACTGAAAACAATCTCAGAGTGAATTGCATCTCCACCACCTCATGGTGGGAGCAAAAGGACTTAAAACTACCACGAGGTGTCCAACACAATTAGAGAAATCTTTTCTGTTAACATGCTCGCAAGCAGCTACAGCATTTTAACAAAATAAAATGTTCCTGTAACAGAAAGCGCCGTCACGTATTCCTCTGCTTTTGACAGGTGCCCAATTCTCTCATTTTTATAAATAAATAAAAATGACAGAGGAGGTGTCAGATTCACTGAATTGAATTAAACATGCTTGGAACAATTATTTCTCCCCAAGTAATTTTTACCTTGACACTATGATGGAAAATAGCACAAGCAGCTAACAAGGCACTTAAGCTAATAAGCCTCTGCAACTTTTTAAATATCTTCCCTTAGAGGAGGGAGGTACCTACAACTATTCCTCGAGCTCAATCTGAAGTTAATACAATCAGTATTTCTGCAAATCAGGCTCTTAAATACACTGCATGTATTTATGTAAAGGGTGTGACTTAATCCTCCAAAGATTTTATGATCTCTACTAAAAATACAAAGAAAAGCAAAAAACAAACCAAAAAACACTAAACATACCACACCCTGGTGTATTTGAACAAGGCAGGGCTTTTCTAGACATCATCTAAAAGCTGATTTCATTATTTTACCTCGTAGCATCCTTAGCCATGACTCCTGCACTTATCTGAACACATGCCTTATTTGAATATGACATACCCAGTTTTGTTCTTCAGTAAATCCTGTCTAGAGACTGACAGATAGCGTAAGAGGGGACAAAGCAAAGAAACACACACAAACCAAAGCTCTTCCAGCGATTAAACAAAATAAGTCCGAAAGCTTACAAGTTTTAGCTTGTATTCCTAGGGCTGCCTACACATAGAGGATGTTCAGGAAAAGCATCACTAATTGGTTAAAAATTGATTTTAGGTCCCTTTCCCCTACTCTGCTCCATTAAAAAAAGGAGAGTCAAAAACTCAGGCGGGAGCAATTTTTATGATGCATTTATTTGCTTTGCGAACATTAAACCTGAAAAGTACTCAGCAGAAGCTCCCCATTAAAATCCCAAAGCCGGTGAAGCTGAGAGGTGAGCTGGTAACGTGGAGGGGTGGGTGCATATGGGGAAAGCAAGAGCAGGAGAGGGAAAAAGCAGGACACAACCACACAGCAAACATCCGTGGCGCGGACTCGCGAGTCCCTGGCTCCCTCTTCTAGGCTCCCATTACTAGATCATTGTGTCATTCACAAAGCAAATCAAAACCTCAGGGAATTGTAAAGAAATGGTTGAAAAAAAGGCTAAGGGACATACGGGGAGATTTATGGAAACAGCAGCTTTTCTAAAACAGATGATATGGACCAACTTCGGAGGCGGTTTGAAATGGGGGAAAAAAGCTCTATTTGTAAAAACTAAGCTGCAGAACATGGACTTTTATAAATAAGCAATTTATGGAGGATAAGAAATTAACACATCGTATTGTTATCCTTTAGCTTCTGGGTTTGAGTCCTAATTTTCAACATAAATACACAAAGTTGGTTTAGGCCACTTACAATAAAAGCTCTACCAGTAATTGTGTGATCATGCTGTGCATCAGGAAATTTCTTAAAAGTGCCAAGAAAAAAAAATCAATGCAGAATTTTAAACATGTTTATACAAACAGTAACTGGGTAAATATTTCAGAGAAAGATGCACAAAAGCCAAGTTAAGCAAATATTTCAATGGCAAAAATAAGAAGCAACATAAAAAAGGGGGTGTGGGGTTTATATGGCTGGGACTAATTTGGATTTCCCTTCTTCACTTCGTCACTAGCAAGTCTGCAAAACCCTGGAGGAGCACATGGAGACCATGTTAGTTCTAATAAAAAGTTTCATTTATCTTGAGCCATTTAATGGCCATCAATGGAAAAATTACAAGCACTTCCCAGAAAGCAAGTTCTAATATTTGTTATCATGGCAACCTCCTGGTTACGCCTCCAAATTTAGTATTCCACAGATAACTTTTACTGAGTCACTACCCCAAACTCAGCAATGAAAGTCTCCTCCAGATAACAGGAGCGCTTGCCTCAGTTCAGAGGAATTTTGCAAAGTAACTTAATTGCATACTGAGAAATTATTAAAGCAACTTCACCACTGAGTAATGTGAGAGCAAACAGCCACCGTAGCTCTGGTGCTACACTTAGCCGAGCAACGCAGGCGTAAGAACCTTTCCCAAGGATTTTTGTGCCTTGGACTGAGGTGTGCCGTCACCGTAAAGCGGAGCACAATCCACGCTGCTGCTTTAACAGGGTCATAGGCTCACTTCTGTCACCTTAAGCATTTATTTTTACAATAGATTGTAAAAACATTAAGTCTCAATATAATGAAACAGTAAAATTCCTGCTGGATTTCAGTGGTACGACAATTTAGCTTTGCAATATTGAAATACATATATGTACTACTAAAAACACATACATATATTCATGACTATTATTTTTTGAACCCCAAAGTCATCATATCTCTCCCTAACAGTTCCATACTCCAGGAGAGATGCATCCCAGTCAGTGACACAAAAATACGTTTCTTGTGCAAGGAGGAATGAAATAAAGACCCACGTACCTTGATACTGTTACCATGAATTAATTTTCACGTTGCAACAGCATCTTGGTAGTTAAAGCCACTTTTCATTTTTAAAAAAGCATAAAAAAAAAAGGTATACACCACACAGAAGCAAAAAGCAGATGGGCACAGGAAGATGGGTGCCTGAATTACAGTTCCCAGCCTGCAGTGCCCTATACTGTTGTTTTGGACAGACACGGCAAAAATACCAATCTCCTCTTTTAAAATTGCTCCTATTCCCAGGGGAAAAACAAACATCAGCCCCTACTGCCAGCCAGCCCTAAACTCACACCAGTTTCTGTGGGCATCAAACCTGGCACTTGCCCCACCACATTTTCAGAGGTCAGGGACTGCTGCATCAGCTCCACCTTTCCTCTGCACCTGACTTTCCAAGCACAGCGCACTGTGCGACTGCTCCTCACCATGCACGTCCCCTCTACCACCTGAATCCTAAAAGCCCCCTCCCACAACTGAGCACAGTCTGCTCTCTGTAGTTCATCTTCGCACTCTTACCAGCATGTCCCCAAAGAATAGAAGCAAAACAAACACCAAAACACATCCCTTGCCTAGCTGGGTTACAGCTACCCTTCAGGTTTGTAGGAGAACTTACAACAACTACAGCAGCTGTCCAGGAGAGCTAGGTTCCTCCACTTTAAGCGTGAGAACAAGAGAAAGCCATAAATAAAGCTTTAAAGTCATGAGGGTTTTTTTGCTTTGTGTTGTTTATAAAATACTTAATTAAAAAAAAAAAAAAGAGAGAGAAAACCTATAGGTCACCTGGGGTAACATTCCTGAAGGAGGTCATCTGGGGCCATGCTGGTGCCTCAGGGACTTCCGCAAAGGAAGGTACATGCACACATACAGAAAACCCTGCATGCAAACCCTGCTTTGTCCTTTGATGCTTAGCGCTCGCTCTGGTTACAGCATTTTCTTCCACCGGTCCCTGATCTGATGCTATCAGCCCAGATGACGGCTGCTAGGGGCTCCTCTGCCGCCCCAGGGGTCAAGTCAAGCAAGGCCACCCTCAAAACCCTGCTGGTGACAGGAGGGGAGCAGGAGGAGAAAGGGGGACAGAGGCACCTTGCAGAGGGGGAAGAGTGTGGTAGACATGAGCCAAGATGTGGCTACCACAATTCTAGCTGGAGTCTGCTGCATCAGAGAGAAGGATGCTGACAAAGGGACAAGCCAGGGTGTCCCCGACGCTGTGTCTCTGCTGGGCAGGGGGGAAGGCGCTGGGCTGCTGAGAGGACAGGCAGGGCAGGGAGAGGGGGAAGCCTGACCCTCGCCCCAGCCGTGCCCATGGCCATCACCAGTCCCGGTCTTGGTCCCGTCCCAGCAACAACGGGGGCAGCTGGAAGGGAAGGTCGTGCCCAGCCCATGGGGAGAGTATTGCTCCCCATTCAGGACCTCGTTCTTGAAACATGGTCAACTCCAAGCAAGTTTAAATAGCAGAGCTACATCCTTTAAATACACACAGGAACGTATGTAGGTTGAACAGAGCTACCGCAGAGCCTGGCCATGAGAACACAGCATCGCTGCACTGACCCTGCTCCTTCACAGGCAGAACCAACGCTCACAGAGACATCTTCCAAAAGTCAGGCTGGCCACGAAGACTCAGCCCACCCTCTGGTTTGGGGAAGCTATAAAACTTAGATTATTCCCAAATTAATGCTTTCATGCATTTATTTCCCCCTCCATATTGTGAGAAAACCATTTTAATGTCAGGATTACAGTTTCGGTATCAAGCTAAGNAAAAAAAAAAAAAAAAAAAAAAGGTTCCAAAAAGCAGTCACTGCACACTTGCAGTGGCTAATCTGCAATTTTCATTTATCTGCAGCACACTAAATGAATCTTTGTAGCGGGCAGACCTTCTTGCAAATTACTGTTTTCTATATGAAGCCACGCTTGGGTACAGAAATNAAAACCCCCCCCCCCGGGGGGAAAAAAAAAAAAAAAAAAGAGAGAGAACAAAGGACCCACATGAAAATTACCATCCTGATCATCCTGATATTATATTTGGTGATAAAATTGCAGTTCAACTACAAAATTAACTAAAATTAACTAAGCACAAGTCCACTACTGGGTCACCATCATTGGTTTGAGAATATGTTTTTCTACATACTTTTCCCCTCAAAGAGCCCAAATTTTCCAGTTTAATCATATTCCCTTTTCCAAAAGAAATGGGAGCCTTTTTAAGCAAGACATTCAGTTATTTAATCACAGGGGCAGTACAAGATTAAAATGGATTAGAAAAATTAATCCAAACTAAATGTCTCCATTATGATAAAGTTTCCCAATGGACCTTAAATCAACAGGTTCCCAATTTCAGGTATAAAATCTGATTGAAACTGCTGCTGCTTTGCAAAACTACTGCTTTCTCCTGCCCCTCCGTACTAAAAATCCAGTCCAAATTTCTATTTCCATAAAGAAATATGTCCAATATTGACAGGAGTTCTATGAAGAATTCTTGATGGCTTGCAGGGATTCTTGTACTTAACCCCCAGGTAAGAGCTACAGTAGTTTATCGTACAAAAATAAACTGCTCTGCAGATCAGGGCTCCCGTTCCATGCTGCAGTTGGATTTTCTACCAAACAGGGGGGGTGGGGTGGTAATTAAATAGCTTCATTTGCAGTCCTCAATTTTTTGCATGTAATTCATGAGAGCACACAAGATGGAGAAAGTATATAAAGTGTTGTAACTACCTTTCTATTTCATCTGTATTCTTCCCTGTTTCAATCTTTAAAAATGACACTCTAAACAGTAAGTTGCAAAAAGGTTGATGATAAAACAGTAAGAGACAGCTGGGGGTGGAGGAAATAATAATAAAAAAGGTTTTCAGCATTACAAACGTTGATGCCTTTGAAAAAGAAGAGATCCAGCCACATTTCCCCCCCCTTTCCTTTGTACCGAAGTTTAATAAACATTTTCTCCAAGTTACCAATTTTGAGAAAATTGCTGGATAAACACTTGTGTTAACCCAGTTACGTGGCTCGGTGCCAAATGTAATGCCAAACTTCCCAGTTGCAAAACGAGCTGTTTTTACACACCAAAGTAACCACGCAGCAGGCCTGCCGAGCCTGAAGACAGCTGACAGAGATGACTGTTGCTGTCCCCCCATTGCACCGACATCCATCCAAATACCAACATCTGCTGTGCTACAATTTACTTTTTACACAACATTTAGCAAAACAGTGCCTCTGACTGCAACATCATTAAGGAAGTAACAACAAATAAATCGCAAAGTCCCATCAGACAATTGTAAAATTAAAGCGTAGTTTGTCTTGCATACACTGAGCTTTAGTTCAGATGTATTGGACTTCAGAAATAATAAGCATTAGAATCTGTTTTCTTTTATTAAACACACAAGACAAAATTCCGTAAACCGTGACAAGCGCAATCCATCATTACAGTGAAAATTACAGTTTTGAAGATATTGACTTGACTCAGTAGGCAGAGAAGCAGACGCCTGCGAGGCAGCCTGGCCTGCCCGGCACCATCGCAGCAACCCGGGCTACTAACAGGATTACGCTTTGCCTGGGAGCACAAGAAGCGCACTCTCCATTCAGGGCCCGCTCCTTTTCAAACACCCAGAGCCTGTATTTGTGCTTGGGAAGTACGGAATTAACATTCCTAAAAACTAAAACACCCTTCGCTTTAATAGCAGGACAGAGCATGATGGCCAAGGTGATGGGATGGCACCTCACAGAGGTGAGGTGGCAAGGCAGGCTCCCTAGCGAGTCCTGTTAAAAATTCATAGCCTGGGGGTTCAAGCCAGGAATTAGGCTCCTAAGTGAAAGCCCGGTTTGGTTAGCAGTTCCACTATACACACTTCAAGTCACAGAAGTCCCTGTGTGACTTGGTGTCTTCCACGCGTGTGTCACCCAGGGTGCTGCACGCCAAGTTTGGGGAGCACTGCTGGTCTGCCGCTGCCACGGGGCTCGGGCTTTCATCAGCACACGTGCACAGTGCAGCAAGAAAGGAGAAATTTTATCTTTAAAATTGTGACCAGTTTTCAAAACCAATTCCTTCCTCCTCCTGTCCTGCAGTAATTCCATGAATGCAAAAATAAGCAAAAAAAAAAAAAAAAAAAAAAAAAAAAAATCAACCTCACTTTCTTTTGAAAAGCAGATACTGAATGAAAAATTTCATCAAGAAACAACTTGAATTCCGTCAAGCATAAATTAAGGGGGTTTTGCCCTCAATCTTTCTGCTCCTCATCACCACCTTTAACACAACCTAAAAATCGCCGAAGTTACAAAACGTGAAATTTTGTTGTGGGAACAACCACTCCCCCGACATCTCCAGACAATGTGTCTGTCAGGAACAACAACATACCCAACACGCAGCTCAAGATACAAGAACTTGGCAGGCTGTATCTCAGCGCAGTTTCACCAAAACAATACAGTTTCCCTCAAATCACTATCAGCTTAATAGTGGAAGACAATAATATTTCAGATAACATAGGCAGCAAACATTTTGGTAAGTTCAGTGGACATTCTTTATCCAATTCACAGATAAGAACAGTCAACATGCACAGCTAGATTAACAAAAGTGCTTCGCTAATTTGGTGCTTAATTCATGCTAAGTCAAGGGGTTAGATGCTTAAATACTTCTCGGGGTTTAGGCTAGCGCTGATTTGTGTCAGACTTCATGATAATATATATATGTGCCCATCGTGGGACACAGGAGAAGCCCTGCAAAGCACAACCGATGCACAGATCCTCTCCCAAGCAGGGATTTTAGAGGACAGTCTCCTCTGTGCTAGCTACTACCTGTTTGCACAACAGGAGTCAAGGTCCATCGGAAACTTATCTGAAGAGCTGCTCCTGCGCAAACTTTAGGTTCAACCTCCGAGTTCAGAACTGAAAGGCTATTTGTGTTTGTCCATTTATCCCCTGGCACGGTTGGCTTTTTGTCAGACAGATGTATGCCACATGCAAGTCATTTCCCAACCTCTCCGCTCCACCTCCCTCCACGCACTCTGCACACACTCTGACCCCTCAGCAAATGTTAGAAGAGAGGAGGAAGTGTTCCTGACAGTTTGCATACTCTTCACAACAATTTTATTGCAGGGTATAAATGTTTTCTCCTGCCCCCCTACCCTACTTGTAAGGAAGCAAAGCAAAACAAACAAAAACTCCACCACTTCCCAAACAACTGAATGCCCTAAACCCAGCAGCAGGAAAGGAAAGGGGAGGGAAGGGGTGGAGAGGAAAGGACAGAGAGGATGGATTACACTGAAGTTATTTTTGTCCCGTTCAAGTGGATGGGCAGCGACAACTAAATATAGAATTTATCAAAGCAGGTGAACAAGGAAGATGACATGAGCCACATGTTTCAAGGAGCGAGCAATAAACGAAGTACACTCCTACCTCCTGGCCCAAAAAGCTCCCCAAAAACACACTTCAATTTGCATGAGCAAGATTTGATTGAACAAATATTCAACTCACCGCAGTCTTCTCTTTGGACATGTGACAATGTAAATGTTAAGCAGATAGGTTTCCTGTCCCTTACCTGCTTGTACTAAATATAAACAGGCACTATGAAGTCCACGATAAAACGGAAAGAGGTTTGCACTCTTCTGTGGTGTCTTTGGACAGAAATTCTTCCGAAGAAAGTATGTTTGCATGTACAGCTGGGTAATAAAGCACCACTTGAAATCAAACGTTAAGGAATGTTATGTTGTCAGTGGCAACACAAAGGATGTGGTTTCTATGAAATTTAACCAGTTATTTCAAGGACAATTGCTTTCTTCTGGTCAGACTGTAGTCCATGGCTTGCTCAGACTAACTGCTACAGTAGTTTGAGTTTTGCAAGTGAAAATCCATTCATACCTATTTTTAACTCCTTCCAGGGTCTGAGTGAGCCTGTGAAATGCACTGGGTGGCTGCTGCCAGAAGCACGTACTCCATTCAGTCACTGTGAGCAGCCCACGCTGGCAAACACACGAGTAGCAAGTCTCACCCAGGCTCTTGGGCTCTCAGAGTCTGCAGCCAAGGATGCAAACAATAGCATTTAGCAAGGACGTTAAGTGCTTTGCTGGTATGCACGCAGTAGTGAGCAAGAAAACATTTGGAGAAAAGACATGGCACCAGTCAAGCCATGACTTCAGTGGAAGCCACGCTCACATCAGTGCTGGAACCTACTGCTGGGCTTAAAGAACAGAAAGCTTTTATGCGGAACATTTCCCTTCTTCCATCTGTGCCCCCAGTTACCACAGTATCCAAAAGCCCCACAGCCTGAGCTGCGTTTGTCCTCACAACATCCCTGTGAAGTAGGGAAGTGCTGTTATCACCGTTTTACAGATGGGGAACTGGGGCACAGAGAGATAAAAATAACCTTATCCGAGATGATCATACAGGAGGAAGTTTGTGGCAGAGAAGGGGACGTCTGGCTTCGATTCTTAGTTCCAGGATGGTACTCTAATACACCAGCCACTTCTTCGGCTTCTAGATGCTCTGCCTTCTGTTTGACCAACCTACCTATCTCCCCTGGGCAACAAGGAATGGAAAACGCCTACGCCTTTTATAAACAGCATTTCCAGCCCAGCAAAAATGGAAAAGGGTACCAGATGCAAACGTTGTTTGCATTCAGAAAACCAAATCCAAACAAAGAAAACAACTTCCAAAATAGTCAGCACTATCCTGGTATTGTGGGAAAAGGAAGGAAGACATATCAAGTTTTCAAAGTAGCAAAATAATAAAAAAAAAAAATCCATGGCAGGTCATAAGTACAATTTTAAAATAATTAGTGAAAGTTTTAATAGGAAGTTGGTATTAGACATGCATCCTTCAAGAACCTCCCTGTTCTCAAGATTTCAGGTTATAAAACAATAAGAAATAAAAAAATCCCTTTGGAACTACAGCTATCTCCTTTCAGACACAGATCTAAACACAGATCTGATGTAGTTTCATATGGAGACCTTGGCTCCAGACTTCACACAACAATCTTGTCTCAGATAAAACAAATTCCAGAGGCTGGAGACTGCTCAAGGTTTCTCATTTCTGACTCAGCCAGACTTCAACCCTGCCCTCAAAGGCTCTCTTTTCTAAGTGAAATGGCACATCAGGTCCAAAATTTACTCTGTCCTTTGGGACTCCAGTTGCAGCCACCCAGAGCACCAGTTGTGAAATAAGCTTCTACAACTTAAGGGCATTCATAAAGCAGCATTTAATGTCAACTGTTTGAGGTGACCATCACCCTGGAACAAACAGCAGAGATCCATCACCCTATGGATCACCTGGTTTATAGAGTCTGACTCCAAATGGTGGCTGCTCATCATAATACCTAAAGGATGACAGACCGCTGCTAAACCATCACAAATAGGCCTCGATGAATGACACAGTCACTATACTGACTGGGACAAAGGAAGAAATTTGCGGGTTGGTGCGAGCTGAGGGCACCAGATCATCCATGCTCAGCTTCCAGGTTACCTCTGCTATCAGTAGACTATCCTGTCAACCGCTGCTGATAAGCTGGACCTTATGGTGCAGGCCTCTACTTTTATACCAGAGTGTTGCTGTGAACTTCAGCCACCAGCAACACAATGTATATCTAAAGCACACCTCTACCATGGTCAGAGTCTCAAGGAGCTGCAGCCAACCAGCTATTGCTGAAGGTGACTATCAAGGCACCTAATTAAATTTCCATCAGTGACGTAAAAAAACTGAAGCCTTGCTTGAAGAAGACCAGAAAGAACAGAGCTAGCCGCACTACACACCCTGCTACCCATACATCTCCCCCTTCTTTTACACCAGGACTACAAAAGGGTGAAGGACAAAGGCTGAGATGAGGTTAGAAACACTTCTACTTTCTGACAGCGAGCCTCACAGCAACAACAGCCAACCAAGCAAACAAAAGAAAGCAAAAGTCCCAGCAGCTTCACAGCTACGCAGCAATCTCAGCAAACCAGACGGTCTAGTAATTAAAGCAAAAAGTAACTTTTGGTTCCAAAGCACAGACCCATAACACTAACAAGAAGTAGTAAATTAGCTAGGTTTGTTTATTATTCCATGTTTTGAACCTTTTCCTTCAAAAATCCCAACTTCTGTATTTGAACAGATCAGCCAACACCAAAAAATGAAAAGGCCTGTTGACAACAGAGGAACTGTTATTTATTTTCTGTTTGACAGCCATCACAAGGAATATCAAAACTAAAACCAAACACCTCTACAAATATGGTTGTTATACTCCTTCAAAATCAGGCTGGGCTTTGCATGATATTCCCAATATCAAACCAGTCAGGAATCATAGAATACTTCATGTTGAAAGGAACCATTAGAGGTGGTCTGGTCTAACTGTCCACTCAAAGCAGGGCCATTCAAAACGCTACAAAAGAAATCCTAACACTAATAGTACATGTAGGTAATTCTATTTTTTGCCTTTTATTTTTATATTTCTCCTGAATGAATGCAACTTTATCAAACTGCAAATTTCAAATCAAACTCAATGAACAAAACCTCAAGTCTGCTTGGCCGTGTGCCCTCATCTTAATCTCCCTGCCTCCAGTAACTGGTTTGAGGATTATAAGAGTCAGCAGGAAGATGAGTATCAATAAACATTCTCTGTGTGTACTGGACATAAAAAGGAGAAATGAATTCTGTGTTCCTCCATGTTTTATTTTACCACATGAATGATGAGAGAAATAGCACAGGATTGTACATGGTCAAAAAGGTATGCACAGCCTCTGAAGCACGAAAATGTATCTATAACCACACATCCTGTTCTGTGTCATTCCACTTCTAAAATGGTGCCTGAAAAGAGAAAAGTCTTCGGAAACATGAGGTTTTGCCATAAGCACACCCAGTCAAAGTCGCGGGAGTAAACAAACCTCTCCAAGACACCAACAAGAGCTGTTGTGAAGTAGCCCGTTCCTAGTAGCCTGGAGCAGCTGCTGAGAAGAAAGCTCTTCTCCGGCTATAGGGAGGATTCCTCAAAATGGGAAGAAAACATATATACTGATTTTTGCACATTCCCACTAGCAACCTATCAGAGGAGTAACAAATACAAAAATCCCACCAAAACCCCTTAAAAATGTGTAAAACTTATCACAGTAAATCTGACACACACACACACACCCACCCCATTTTAGATAGCTTTGTATAACATAATGATTTGTATTACTGCAGTACATTGCAACTTCAGGTACACATCTGGAGCTGAGCCACCTGCTGTATAAATAAAACAATGAGACAATCCCTGTTCTGCAGAATTTACCATCACAGGACAGGGACAATGGAAAGCCAGACAGATAGACACACAAAAAAGGGGACCAATACTGGGCATTGCAGTGAACAGCAATCTCAGTACACAAGCACTGCAAGTTCATTCAAGGCCTTTTATAAGCAACACAAGGAGGGAGAGCTTTTAAAGAGGATAACAAAGCAGTACTGCAGCTGTTTACGGGGACCCTTTCCCAAGTGTGAAAGGGTAGCACAAGAGAAAGCACAGAAGTGCTTGCTTGCCCCCACGTTGCAGTCGCAGTACAGAGACACGCTAGGCTAACTGGAGGCAGAAGTTAACATCTTAATAGCAAATTAGAGATGGTAAAAATAGGTATGAAAAGCAAAAGCAGCTGGTTTTGCAGCTCAATGCAACAGAGGAACTAGGAGATAGCAACAAAGCAGCAGCCCAAAGAACGAGCTCTGCCCTGTTCAGAGCAGCAGGCTGAATGGGACAAGGTTACATGCCAAGCATACAAAGATGCAAGATGATGCAAACCTTAGAAAAGTATATTCCCCCCCCCCCCCCATGTTTTACTTTTGTTCTCCATTTTCATGAATAACAGTATACTGCAACAACTACAGCAACTTTGAAAACATCAACTTCTTTCAAGATCAAAAAATAGAGTCTCTGCAGACAATCTGGTTATAGTTGCTGTAGAGCCGAGACAACTCACTATTTCAGAAAGAAATTCGGCCACCTGCTGCTCTAAGCAGAGAAGGCGGTATACATGTAAAATCATGCTTTTCGCCAAAATTACAACTGATATTACCCAGGAAACACAGACTAGACTGGGAAAAAATGCATTAACTCCAAATGACGCAGTTATGCTGAATTGTACATGGCTGGCTAGTAGTCTTCACTCAGTTGTCACAGGTTTGCTCATCTTAAAATCATTTTATATTATTCCCAACGAACAATCTACTACAGTTTAGACCTCTGGCTTCCTTTCAAGTCAGAGGGTAGATAACAGTAAGGCTGGGACATCTCAAAACCTCAGGCGTTTAAAAAAAAAAGTTATAGTAGTTATTATGGAAGGATGAAACACCTACAGTACAAAAGGTTCCTATTGCAGCAAGACAGCATGTTCTAACCCAATAGAAGCAATCACCAAGTCTAGTCCTAGAGCTCACTTGGGATCAGAACCATCTATGCCAATGACAAGGTGTAAGTTACAAGTAACTGCTCTTAATGCAGCTGAGCCAGCACAGCTGAAGAGAAGAAGCTGCTCCATTGCATCTGTCTGCACAGCCAGAGAAGGTGAAGCCTTGACTTCACCAAGGGCAAGTCCTGCCTGACCAACATAGTGGCCTTCCATGGTGGAGTGACTACATCAGTGGACAAGGGAACAGCTACGGATGTCGTCTATCTGGACTTCTGTAAGGCCTTTGACATGGTCCCCCACAACATCCTGTCTGTAAATTGGAGAGATACAGATTTTATGGGTGAACTGTTCGGTGGATGAGGAATTGCTTAGATGGTCGCATCCAGAGGGTAGTAGTCAATGGCTCAATGTCCAGATGGAGATGGGTGACAAGTGCTGTCCCTCATGGGACTGTATTGGGACCAGGACTGTTTAGTATCTTCATCAATGGCATAGACAGTGGGATCGAGTCCACACTCAGCAAGTTTGTGGACGACACCAAGCTGAGTGTTGTGGCTGACACACCTGAGGGACGGGATGCCAGACAGAGGGACCCGGACAAGCACAAGAAGTGTGCCCATGTGAACCTCTTGAGGTTCAACAAGGTCAAGTGCAAGGTCCTGCACCCGGATCAGGACAATCCCTAGTATCAATACAGGCTGGGGGATGAAGGGATTGGGAGCAGCCCTGCTGAGAAGGACTTGGGGTGCTGGTGGATGAAAAATTGGACATGAGCCAGAAACGTGCACTCGCAGCTCAGAAGGCCAACAGTATCCTGGCTGCATCAGAAGAAGCGTGGCCAGCAAGTCAAGGGAGGTGATTCTGCCCCTCTACTCCGCTCTCGTGCGACCCCACCTGGAGTACTGCGTCCAGCTCTGGAGGCCTCAGCAAAGGAAAACATGGACCTGTTGGAGTGGGTCCAGAGGACAGCCACAAAAGTGATCAGAGGGATGGAGCACCTCTCCTGTGAGGACAGGCTGAGAGAGTTGGGGTTGTTCAGCCTGGAGAAGAGAAGGCTCCAGGGAAATTTTATTGCAGACTTTCAGCACTTAAAGGGGGCTTATAAAAAAGATGGGGACAAACTTTTTAGCAGGGCCTGTTGCAGTAGGACAAGGTGCAATGGCTTTAAACTAAAAGAGGGTAGATTTAGACCAGGTCTAAGGAAGAAATTTTTTTACAATGAGGGTGGTGAAACACTGGCATAGGTTGCCCAGAGAGGTGGTAGATGTGCCATCCCTGGAAACATTCAAGGTCAGGTTGGACCTCTGAGCAACATGATCTACTTGAGAATGTCCCTGTTCATTGCAAGGAGGTTGGACTAGATGACCTTTACAGGTTCCTTCCAACCCAAACTATTCCATGATTAACGGGGCTGTCCACTATGTTCAAAAATGTGATGCCAGATTTGGCTGATACATCTTTGCAATCCCACTGCGTAAAGGGGAAGAATTAACCCAGCTTGTTAAAGCAACAGTCTGTAGGAAAAATGCCTCATTTCACCTGAACATGCTGAATCTGGCAAGAGTTGACGGTCAGGGAACACACAGAACCCTTTAAAAATACACAACGCCATTTATTACACTGGGACGGTACTTCGTGTTGCACAATCCAAGCTTTTGTTTCAAGCAAGAAAATGTTTTCTAAATATTTTGTCACCATGACAGTCTAGCCTTGGACTCCAATTCTGCCCTTGGTTACTCCAGAAAACCCCTGTGAAGTCAACCGTGTTGTACAGCTCATCACCACGTCCTGGGCCACAGGGAAGGTTCACCTGGCAGTGCAGCTACTGGCCTCCTCTTGGCCCTCTGTGCTCTGCAGCGCTCTCTCATCCCAAGCTGTTTTGCCTACCCACAAACTAAAACATTCAACATAAGATCCGCATGAAGAAACAACATCGTATGTAAGAGGAAGAGGGTTTTGCAACTAAGAAATACTAAACATCTCCCTGACAGGTTCAGCTTTATCCGAGAAATACAGGCAAAACAAAAGCCATTCCTAAGATAGCAGAATGAAATATTTTAAACACACAGAGAAAAAGAGACATAGACAAACATCCCGGCTTTGAGGGCCCCGTTCCAAGTAAAAACATTTCTTTCAGGGACATTAATTTGGCAAACTAAATCTGGGCAGATACAGCCTAAGTCCACAGCACAGCCCGAAAAGAGCAGCAGAGCCTTTCTGTACGATTCAGGAAGCCCAACAAAGTCTTCTGCAGAGCAAGATCAACGGGGTGTTTATATACAGCCAGCAGCACCATGTGAACAGGCGGTTTAGTTTGTGAAATGAATGTTTGCATTGTCATTTAAAAAAAAAAAATACCAAAAAACACCCTCTATTCCACACTTACAAGTTTCCAACACTAAAAACATAGCAGGGGAAGGAAGTACTCCAGCAGCCAAAATTTACAAATTCTTACCATAACTTTGGCGCAGTAAACTTCTCCAGTGTGACAAAGGCCTATTCTTCAGGGGGCTTGGTTGCCTTTTTTTTTTTTCGGAAGGACTAATCCACATGTGAAGGCTATTAAAGAACACATACAAAATGCCAACAGAAGCATAAACATGCCCACTTCTTGTGTGTGTGTGTGTTCTCAAAGTGTTATCTGTCTTTCCTCACACAGAAAGATACCTCGGAACAGCCTGGAGGCAGGTATTTCTGCTTTCTCTCTTTTTACTAGCGAAACTCTGAAAGCTTTTTCCTTTCCTTGCCATAAAATGGCAATGCTATTTTACTGTAATTAATTCAAATTGGTGACAGAGATTCATCCTCATTAGTTGCATTCAGCAGCCAGGTTTCAAGAATTTAACAAAAAAAATGAAGATTTTAATACAGGGGAGGAGGTTGTTTGCTTGGTTCTGTTTCTTTTTTTTTCCACTAGAACAGAAATTCCTAACAGTAAGCTTTTAATTGTTTGAGAGGCACCTTACTAGAACCTCAAAGAAAATGCTAATACTGTAAGTTACACTTGGCATTTCTGCACTGCAAAAACAAATCCAAGCTCTGAAAGTCAGCACTTTTTCCTCTTATTATCTGATGCTATATAAAAGCCCTAACATAGATTTGAAAGAAATACAACAGAAAATCCTGCCTGATCTAAATACAGAGAGTTAAATTTATCTTTCAGTCTCCAAAACACCGCTTGGAGATTGGGCATTTAGTGTTCTATTCACTGGCTAGAAAAAAGCCAAATGGTACATTTTAAAAAACTGACTTTGAAATATTGTTATGAGAACAGGGACAAGCTATGTAAACCCAAAAATTCTGTGGGTCTTTGTACTGACGATTATTGTCACAAACTAAAAGGCTCATATTCCCTACTAAGCAAACATTTACAATTAAATCCATTCTGCACAAGGCATTTGCATTTTGAGATAGAACAGTCAGTTGTTCAGCTGCTGTGATTTAGATGGATTGGTTCATTATTGCTGCAGTTCGTTTTCAGCTACACTGTATAACAAAGGGGTGCCAATGTAGTCTTGAATGGCTTTAAAGCTAAGTATGCTGGTATTCTTCCATGATGATGTAATTTAACTATCTCCCCATCTCTTGGATCAAGATATCTTGACTTTACAGGCTAAACTTCAGCGAAAATGACAGAAACAAGCTGTCACAATAGTGTTCAATAGGCAATATCTCTGCAAGTCAGCTGAAGGCTGTTGCTGGCAAGTTTGCAGTGATTTTCCATGTATGAAAAAGTAATTTTTTCCCTAATTCTTATTTACAATAAATACTTTTCCTATCATGCAAGTAACAAGGTAACTTCTGCACCAGGAGATACATCAATTACATACCTTCAAATGTTCATGCTATAATAAAAATGTATCTGTACCAGAAAAGACGACATAGAACTACAGTGACCTCTGATGAAAAGAAATGTCAAGTTGAAAAAGCCAACTAGTATCCTGCTCCTTCACTGTCTGAAAGGTATCACTAAAGGCAGTATTAAAGCAGCAAAACAATTTGTCTAGTAACAATCACATAAAAAGGCAAGATGTCTCTTTTTAATAAAATTATTGAAGAAAAAGCCATGATGATTAGTGGCGTTTTACCTCCCAATCTAAAGCACAATCTTCTCAAGACTGCCAGAGCAACACAAAGACACTTATCACAGAGTGACTTGACTACTTAATTTATAGTGGCAAAGGATTCATATCCTATGTCCAGAAATCAGTTTCCACCTACAAAACTACATTCAACCCCCACAGCCAGCACTGTCACCACAGGTTATCAGAACTGGACTCTAGCCTGCTCCATGCATAAACTTGCAGTGGAATATAGCTAAAACTATACATTTAAGTCTAGTCTTGAATTAAGAAATAAATGCCTTAAATTCTCTTGGTGTTCTCAAAGTTTCATTTCTCTTTAATGAGGACAGGAGGGGAAGGAGATTGCGTGATCAAAAGTTAAAAAATAAAAAACAAAACAAAACAAATCCCCCAAAAATCTGCTTTACAGAGAAAACATTATCATTTAGTTAACTGACTGCCATTTACAGGTTTAGACTACAGGCAGGAGCAGGGATATGTATCACCCACAAAAAAAAAAAAACAATCCAGAGAATCCATGCCTGAAAGTGCTTGAAAAGCCAGCAGCAAATATAAGGTAGTATTCCCACTTTGCAGTGATGAAGAGGCCCGACAATGGATTTTGAACTCCTTAACAGCTTTCTTCAAGTGTGTGTAACTCCTTACTGACCACTCAACTGTGAAGCTTCAACCTAGGCATAATGGCAAGAATATATAAAATAGTGGGCATCCTTGCACTTCAGGGCATAAACCCTACTTTGTGTATTTTCCACACTGGTATAACCACATCATTCCAAACAAGGCTGCATTAATTTGGCAGATGTAAGGTGGCATGTATAGCACGGCTCATATGGAAATACACGGCAAAAATTTTAAGTAAGTATTTTTTCTCTTAAATCTTGAGATTTAGTTAACTGGAGTTTGATGAATAAAAAAAAACAGTTCATATATAGTTTCATTTCTTTGTTTCTATTAGCCATTAGAGCAGTCAAGCTTCTTGCAGCAAATGCAAAATTTATTCTTTCACATCGCTTGTTTTCTAAAGCGTAATCAGGGTACATTTCTTGATCCCCAGATCCTTTGACAAAATGGCAGAAATAGTAGGGTATACTGCTAAGGCTGTGTGTTCAGAAAAATAAAAACACACATTATAAATTATTTTAAATCAATTACTTTTTCATACTTTTAGTAAAAACTAATTAAACAGCCCTTTTTCTTCTCCTTAGTCTAAACTATGAAGACGGCACTCCTCAGGTTATGTTTTCCAATTTTCCCTCTACATCATGAGGATTAGCAATCTCCTCTGCTTCAGAAAGAAAAAGGGCCAAAACCTTCAAAATCTTGCAACTTCTACAGGTGGGAACTGATTTATAAAGCCTCAACAAACTGCTGCACTTAAAATTTGAGAATCAGCATCAATTACTGTAAGTAGCCTTGACCCCAATCAGCACCTGAAGTCCACAAAAATAACACCAGTGGCAACTTCATGAGTTACGACTTTCCCATCAGCACAATAATGTTTGTCTTAAAAAACACCTCCTAGGAAGGAAGGCTGAGAGATCTGGGGTTGCTCGGCCTGGAGAAGCGAAGGCTCTGTGGAGGCCTTATTGCGGCCTTTCAACACATAAAGGGGGCTTATAAAAAAGACTCGGAGAGGCTTTTTACCAGGACCTGTAGTGATAGGACAAGGGGTAATGGTTTTAAACCAGAAAAGGGTAGATTTTGGTTACATATAAGGAAGAAATTCTTTACTGTGAGGGTGATGAAACACTGGCACAGTCTTCCCAGAGAAGTTGCAGATGCCCCATCACTGGTTGTGTTCAAGGCCAGGCTGGATGGGGCTTTAGGCAACCTGGTCTAGTGGAGGATGTCCCTGCCTACAGCAAGGGGGTTTGACTAGATGATCTTTAAAGGTCCCCTCCAAGCCAAACCATTCTATCACTCTAAGACTGGAGCTCCCTCCCAAAACAGGTATTTCCTATGAAGGCAACGGTTCGCAACAACACAAAACTCAGTTCCCCAGCATGCATGTTCTGTGGTCCTCATTAAAAGCACATTAGTAAAGCGCAAGCAGAAGAGACTGGTTTGATAGCCCTGTAAATAAGTCAGATGCTACACTCAGTTCTCAATATTAACACGAAATACCACTGCAGTCGTGCACAGAACCATTGACTCCAAGGCATATTTCTACATGCAGTTCACCAAAGGCCTGGGCTTTGGACAGCACTTCAAAACACGCTCTCCCAACTTACCCAAGAGACTCAGAAAAACAGTAACTGACTTGCCCACAGTCTGCGATGATTGTTTACCTCTGCTGTCCTCAAATATGACCATGCACTTTTGAATAAATTGACAAATTTCACAATATTGTTTGACCAGCTATCTTTTTCACATTTTTGGCTCAACTTGAAGAGGTGGGAGAATAATCCCAGAGTTCTGCAACATGTTTTCCAACTGCACTCAGTGTTGGTCTTCATTATTTCCCCCTTTCAGTTGCAATAAATATTTCTCACAGAAGCATACTACTTCACACCTAATATGGTGCTATTCTTTCTCCATTCTTTTTCTTCCTCTTTCCTCATATAGTTTCCTGGTTTTTGTTCCCCCTTTAAGAGGCACATTGTACCTGCAACATAATACATCTGAAAATAATAATCCTGCCTCTGTGTTCCCCCCATGAGAGATGACTTTTTAAATAAGATTTAACTCTTTTTTTTTTTCTTAGTAGATCAGTTACTTCAATATGTAAAAGGGAAAAAACCCCACACGGCTGACAGTTGTTTGTTTTTTCCAATGCTCTGTCTTTTAAAATGTACTCAAATTAAACGTTCAAATGTTAAGCAAATCCCTCTTTCCAACACATATTGAAGTTTGTTTCCTGAATGTGTCTGAGACCAACTATCACCCTAACTTTTAAGGGAATTATTAGCAACATAAAAAGTGGATAAAAGGAGATACACTACATATCACCATGTACTGCTCTAACAGCATCAAGATCCCCACCAGCTTTTTCAGATGGTGAAGTCTAGGGCTAAGAGGTCCTACACAGAGCAAGTTTAGGCAGGGGAAGCCGTGGGCACAGGCAAGGAGTGCGACTGATGGTGCTCACGCAGAGGGAGTGCCAGCAAGGAATGGTGGAAGAGAAGGAACCTTCTGACATCCACACAGGGGCTGCAAGGGAAGACATTTTCAAGTGAGAACAAGGCGCCAAATTTAAAATGCATGGCACAGCACCTTGCCTAAAACCACTCCTGCAAGAACAACAAGCAAGCTTCACTCTCTTGATCCCTCTTCACCTCAAAATAGCATACTCACTTAGTACTACTTTCTTCCTAAATCCAAACCTGATGACTTCTCAATATGCCTACTGAGAGAAAAAAAGAACAGAAAACCACATGTGGACAACTTTTTTTTTTTTTTTTTTTTTTTTTTTTTTTTGCACAGGCCTACCTTTTCCTTCTTGAAAATGAAGGAACTATGAAAGAGAGGATCAAAGCCAATGCTGGCAGTTTCTAGATGATCCACTGTATCAAGCGTTCCCAGGCTCACTTTAACAGGGCTTGCAACGTCCTAAATCCCTCATTCTCAAATCTCTTTTAACGACAAGTAACAGTAATTTATGATGCTACCCCACTTTTAGAGATAAAATTGAGACCTAGTTTGTTTTGCTTCTGATGTACAATAAAACAGAATATGAAAGTAAACTTCCAGGACTGACATAAATAATGTGGGCATCAACATCTGAGCTCTTCCTCTTTGCCATTCAAAGCGAGAGTGTGTTTGGTGTCACTTACATGGAAGTTCCAGACAGTCAGTTTACAAACACAGAGAAAAACATCTAACCTAGCATGACTTCTGTAAAGAACTGAAAGTATTTTGCAAAAAAAGGTGAGGGAAAATGCTGGAATAAAGATTTTGGGGGGAGTAATTTTTACTGAAAAAAGAAACATTTGAACGTCACCCTTCAAAAATGAGAAGCTGTGGCTTAAAGAACGGGGCTTCCTACAAGAAAAATGTTCTGGAAGAAAGAGTTTTCTAAAAGGACAGTAACAAAGATGGTCAAAGACTTAAGTAGTCAGCTCAGTGGAAGGAAAATGAGCAATCTCTAGGCTACGCTACATCTTTAAAAGATGTAATACAGTATAGTTACACTGTACTAGGTAATTCTCAGCATCTGACTTCCCTGTCATCCAAAGCAGACTTTTTACAGTACACTGGATCCAGCCTGTTTCCTATGATCTCTCCACAAATAATTCCATCAGATGAGATTTACCCTCCAAAAGTCTAGCTGACTAGCCATTATCAGCTCATATTTCTCCAGATGTTTTGTGATCTCATCCTTTCTTAATGTCTCTAGCATCTTGCCTACCACCAAGGTCAGATTTATTGGTCGATGATTTCCTGGTTCCTCCCCAGTCCCCTTTTCCCAGAACAGGGCAAACAAAATGAAAGCAACCGAGAGCTAGCATTGCAAAACTATTGCCCCTTGTGTTGAAAAAGAGACACACAAGAAAAACCACAAACTGACACAGCTTATCTTTTGTTTCCAATAAGAAGAGCCACAGATTTCCCTACAAACCCAACCCTTCAGCTCTGTAAGTAGCATCAGCTTCTTTCCCTCTGTTCCAAACTTCCTCCCCCCGTTCTTTGTTCAGCCTCTATCTTATTTCTTACCTTTCCTCTTCCCCCTAGTTTTTCCTCTGAAGCAGCTGTGCCCTCTATAGCTGGCATCTTCAGAGTTCAGATGCATCTTAGGATCCTTTGTATCAAGTGCCACAGCCACTCCTTTGAACTACCGTGAAAGCCAGACGATCCTTGAACTAATCTGAACCTTGAAGGTTCTGGTTACACAGGTCATCAAGGAAGTGCACCACTACATCCCAAGGACAGACAGAAGCCGAGGTAAAAAATAAAAAACTTCCCAAAATAAAAGACACACACAAATAGAGGTAGGAAACATGGTGAGAACAGAAAAGAGAAAAGAAAGAAGAGGTGAAGAAAAACAGCAACACAAGATATTCACTCATTTTTAAGAAAAAAAAGTTAACTTCTGGTCATACCTCATAAGATCCTGTTTTGATTCATACTAACAGAATACTGAAAGTATGAACCTGTGCTCAAAATAACAAAGGTGAAGTTCACCGTCTGTGCTATTCTGCTAGAGAAAGTTAAAAGAGCAACAATCAGCATCTAATTCTTGGCTTGTATTTTATATATGGATCCTGCATTCAGTTTATGCAATGAAGCTATAGGAAGACAAATCATCAAGGACTACTGGTCATTTATTAGAACATCAGTATCACTCCATTTCATTACAGAAATAATTCTTTAACCAAAAAAAAAAA
>VUYV01000616.1:177788-284295 GCA_008711295.1 Anarhynchus alexandrinus | reverse complement strand
AATGAAACCTCCCCAATACTGGATCGGGATATTAAAACGGCATCACGGACAGGATCCCTTGAGACGAGAGTGTCGTACAACCTTCTAGTGTGCTGAGTGATTGTGTGTGAACGAGACGTACAAACAAGTACGAAGCGAGTGCGGAGTTCCGATACTTGTTTCTGCTCTCCCGTGAGGGAAGCAGCTGAAGATGAACAAAGTGTAAGGAAAGAGTGAATGTTGAGATCTTCACGTTAAAACTGATACACTAGTTCACAGTTTGGCCTACTGAGGAAGTATAGGGGAAACTTCAATTTTACAGTGTGACCTCCTAAGGACGATATCCCCTTTGTAGGCCATTTGTTGTTTAGTAATAGTTTATGGTTTGGCCTCCCGGGAGTGTATAGGGGAACCTTGGATTTTTCTTTGTTTGACCCTCCCGGGACGAACTCCCCTTTGTAGGCCATGGCTGCCGAGAAGGCAGGTGATTTTTGTGAAGAAACAGAAAAATTGTATGATTTTTTTGGAAACATATCGCTCTCACCCATGTTTTAGAACATCTCCCAAAGCAACATATTTCATCTCTGTCAGATTTCAATGGAAATTAAATTTAAACTTAAATTCCTTTGAGTGCAAACAGCCTTCCTGTGTACCCCAAGACAGACTCAAGCACTGTTTGTCCAGAGTCCCTGAAGATCACTACAATGGATAAAACCTAAAAAAGGATTATGGACATGATTCTGTCCTTAAGCCCACCTAGCTCAGGACTCAGGCTGGTAGGATCTGCTGAGTTACAGGACTTTACAAAATGTAAATAGCCAAATGTATAGCCTAAAATCATGACAATATCAGAGACCCATTTCTGCCTTGGTCAACACATGGAATGACATGCAAGTCAATGGTTATTCTGAAGAACAGAACCTGTCTGCAGCACAGGAAGAATGCAAATTTTTCACTGCAGCTTACCTGCAATTTAATCTGTCCTTCTTATTCCATGTTTTGTTGAATGACACCCAATGAGGCCAAGCTATGTCAAATTAGTGGATCACTTGCCACCCCAGGAGCAGGCTTATTGAGCAGGGGGCTGCAGTCTCCTCTAGCACATCCTTTTTGTTTATTTAGAAACACTCTCTCTCACTTTGGCTTACTCTTTTTCTCATTTTTTGTCCTTTTCATCCACTAAGGGAAAGATCTCCTATATTTGATTTTCTTAGAAGTTAAGAGAAATAGCTCAACTGGAAAATGCTACTTCCTGTATACAAAATATAACACATTGGAGTACTGTAGGTGAATTTGATATGGCCACATTACTCATGGGGAAGTAACAGCAGTAAGCAGGTCAAAGTCAACGTTCTGTTGGAATACAGGGGGAAGATCCAGTTTTCCATACCCTGAAAGCCCCACCTTTCTTTATGGAAGTAGAGATGTTAGTACTTATTGAGAAGTAATGTAAGTAGAGCCTATATGAAAGTGTGGCTGTGGGGAGGAGGGAAAGAGCTGAGCTCAATGGATGAGCTCATGCTTTAATTTGACATCAATTTCAGCAAAACTGAGATTTCACCCCTCAGAGCTGGAAGGTCATGTTGTCCATGCCACATCCTGTCAGCAGAGTCAGCTCAATCTAAATGGCTTCAGGGAAAGGTTCAGATTAAAAGCTTGCAGAGTGACTGTCAACTTTCCAAAGGAATTTTCATCTGTTTATAGATATGTAGATCAATGACTGCCCACAGCTAAAATGGATTTGAATCAAAACTTCATAGAGGTATGTACACAAACAAAATCGGTGAGTGACAAAACACATATTCCTAAACCATCACAGCAGAATGGCAAGAATAAATGTTACTATAATGTAGTGGCAATTTTGCATGTTATGGAGACAAAGCAGAAACAAAAGCATCCTTCAGTTCAATAACTCTGAAGGTTACACATATGTGAAGGCAATGTAGTGAAATGTTTACTCTTGAGCCTTCTCCTACCATTTACTTCCCCTGACTCAAATTTCCCTCTTCATCTCCACTGCCCTTCCCCTTTCCTGACTTTGTGTGGAACATCTGAGGTGGTGGTTATATGTGAGAAAATGTGAGTATGTTAGTGATGCCATTCCCACATGGTATGCTGTGTTCTCTCCTGATCAGCTGCTATAATAGATAGATTTTGAAGTGTTTAAAAAGCAAATGACAAACGTTACTTCCTTTTGGAACTGATGAATCAAGTTGAATTGGTATCTGGAAAACATACAGGTGAAAAAGTACTGGGAAAGCAAATGGAAATTAAGACATTTCAGTTGGAGTTGAATCAGAAGAGGTGTATGAGAAGTTTGTAAAATACTGTCTTGGAGAAAGGGACCAGATGCTTAAACTTACCCTTTTTATACAACCAGAAAAAATGGTGTTAAATTGCAAGACCACCTACTTAGAGCTAATTGGATGATTTGTATGTTGGAAAGGTAACTAGAAGAAGAAGAAACTATTGAATCAATAATACTAGGTTTAGATATTTTGCAAGTGTTTAATACATTCACAGTGATATCAGATAGGATACAAGAATATCAAGTACACTTAAGAGTCACCTATAAGTAACCAGGAGCTAGGAGGAAACGTCACTTTATAGGCAAGATACTTCATGAATTCTTTAGAGGACTTTTCCTATCTGTCTTTATGGCAGTTAGTACAAGCCTTTTTAAGAGATATAGTGGTTCATTAAATATCTCTCTCCACCAACCAAAAACTGTATTTCCTTCTGTATTTCTCCTCAAACTTTCATAGAGAACCATACTGGCCACTTCCTGGGCAGCTTCATTGAAACTTTGGACCAGAAAACTCCACATTTTCATAAAAACTGCCAGCAAGCTGCTCTGTATACTTCTGAACATAAGTTGTTTCTGAAAAGATACAGAAAAAGGCCGTGGCCTGCGGCCCTCAATGAATCCTTGGACTGTACTGCAGTCAAAATGTGAAAATTAGCCTGTAAACCAACTGGGGTTGCTATACAGTCCTCCATTTTTAGAGCCCCCTATATTTTATTAACAGTGCTGGGACATTCCAACTAGGATGGCTCCAGATTCCCTTGTGCTCAGTATTGTGCAAAATTATTCTAAGCAGTAACATTTTTTCCAACCAATTTACAAGATGAGACCCACTACACCTATTTCACTTTTTACCAAAGTTTCCCTTTTTCTGTTCACATTTATGCACTCATTTATCTATTGTGCCTGTCCTCTCTCCTTTTTTTTTTTTCTGAAGCTGCATGTTATTTGAGGTGAAAAAGCCTTCCGCTGTTTTCCCTACAGATCCTAACAAAAAGGGCCAAATTCACAATGGAGCTAAATTTTCTTTTTTGTGGTGAAAATAGGACTGGAAGATACTTCAAAAGTTGTCTACTACTCAAATGTCCCAGTGTCATTCCTGGTAGGATCGTCTTATAACAGCAAATGGAGAGAAATGCAAGTCCAGAGAGGCATGCTGCTCCATAGCAAAAGGAGGCCAGAACTTGCATCTGATACTCACAATTGTGCATTCCTCATTGGACTAATCACCTCTGTTGCAAATGATCGATTCCTCCATTGTGCCTCATGTCTGAGTTTAGCAGCAGAGCATTGCAATTGCCTTCTGCTATATTTAACTTTGTGCTTCTAGCTCAAGACATAAGAGTCCTCTTTAAGGGCTATTTACCACACTATTCCTATGACAAACATTGACAGAAATTGAAAGGGAAATTGTAACAGTAATTACTTTTTGTCTGGTCAGAATCACCATCATTACAACTAATAGCTTGGAAAGTCGTTCAGCTTGCTTGTCTGTAATGAATAGTGTACAATAGTTTCTATATCTTGAGAAGCTTTGTTGTCCAATACAAGTTCATCAGTAATATTGGAGCACTGTGGAGATCAAAGAATAATGAAATGTTAATGGATGGTTCTCCCTGTGAAAAATATCATTTGTTTCCATTGTTTCAAAGTGAAGACACAAGTTTACACAGTCTTTCAACAGAAGCTTTTCAACTGGAGTTGCATCCCTAGGCTGGCAGGTGCAGAGGCTGGATTTGCAGCAGGTGGGAATCATACATGCTTCACAGAGCTGGATGCAGTTTTACTGGTGGAGAGCAGATGGGCCACTGGCCCAAAGAACTCATACGCTCTTGAGTCTACCTGCTGACTTTGCTCACATCTCATTTTTGCATATCAACTTCAGCGGCTTTTCAGAAGTGCAGCTTCACTGATGCTATGCCATAGCAGCTCCCTCCTCTTGCCAGTTGTGTTCTCTTCTCTGGCCCCTCTTCATCCAGACTCAAAACTGTTCCATTTCCTTTCTACCAAGCACTTACTTGGAGAGCGTTATGAGCAGCTGGGCCTCTTCAGGCAGTTGCCAGGTCTAATACTAGCTCTTGAGCCAAGAAGTTTCACTGGAGCAAGGTGATAACAACCCCTTTGCATTAAATTTTAGCCACAGAGAGGGAAGCCTCAGTCTTGCTAGGGTTAGAAAGAGAATGAGAATGACTGAGTCCTCCATGGAGGTGAAACTGAGGAGGATAATTCACCTCTGCCTTAAGCTTGCAACATGGATCCCTGTGATCGATTTCCAAACAGCGCTCATTGATTCCTGGCGGAATGCTTTCACTCTTGCCCCATATTAGGTCCCATTTTTCACAGCTGACTCTTTCAGCTTAATGTTTTCTTCATGCTATAAAAGAAGCAGGTGAGAAATTCATATAAGGAAGGAACGGAGGGAGGCTTGAACAATCCCACTATGGGTTTTTTAATTTCTAAGCCTGAAATACAAAGAGCTCTGTTTTACATCGTCATCCCTACCTGCTCACAGCCCCAAGCTACAGCAATTTTAGCAGTTGCCACTTACAGTTGGCTGAAGTCCAGGAAAAAGTATGATGACTTCTTAAAATAACAGCATACAGATACACTAGGCAGGTCCAAAACCAGATTTATCAGACTACTATGCAGGAAAACCAGTCACATGGCTGAACTGCAGATCCCTTGCTGGTGCGGGACTTGTGTTTGCACAATTTTTGGCTTTTTAAGACAAGCCTGGTACATCCTTCCATTACTCCAGAGAGACCCATCATGTGTTTCTGGGGAAAATGCGGAAGCCCCATCAAAAATGTAGCTGAAACACCGTTATATGGCAGAAAAGTTTATAATGAGTGAGGAGATGGAAAGGTACTTCCACAAATAGACCGCTTTTGGGATTTGGGAAGCAACCAAGGTCAGGTATAATTGGAGATTCAGGAAACCTGCCAGCCTCCTGTGCCCACCTCTGTACAAGCAGACAGGAAACCTTAGAAAAATCTTTTCATCTTCCTGTGCCTCAGTATCCCCATTTGAAAATAAGGAGAATAATATCAGTCTCCCTGATAGTCTTTGAGATGCATTAGGAGCTGAATATCATTACGCTTCCTGGCTATTACAGCAGGACTTCACATAGAGGCAAACAGGCACAAACCCCATCAATAATCTTGCAACACTGCCATCACACACTTAATCTTTCTTTTAAAATTCCAGCTGTCCTAATTCAGCACAGTGAAGAACATTTGAAATTTTTCATAGGAAAACCTCCAAAATCAAAGCACGTAATAACAAAGGGAAACAAAGACAGACAATATTACTGGCTTTTCAACAACCACATTTCATAGAATTATAGAATCATAGAAAGGTTAGAGTTGGAAGGGACCTTAAAGATCATCTAGTTCCAACCCCGCTGCCATGGGCAGGGACACCTCCCACTAGACCAGGTTGAGTAGTATGAAAGGCTTTAACTCAGGTTCCCTTGAAAGGTCTATTTTCTCTTTGAATATTGAACTTAGTGTTATCCTGTAACAGAGACTCACCTGTCTCACTGCACTGTGAGACACTTCTGCTCTACCAACTGGACTTCAAGCAGATTTCTGTGAGCTCCAGGGACATGAGTGCAGTTAGACTGGGAAGTCAGGTCTGGGCTGGTGAGATGCACTGATAGACTTGAGGCCAAAGCAGAAGCAATCATGATCTGAGAACTTATTACAGGCCTGTATGGAATGAGCTTGTGGCCTCACTCCAGGTCCTCTTGGGAGTGGTAACGCATCACCCATTTCCCATGTAATGCATTGCCTGTTCCTGTCTGGACATGGTTCAAGGGCTGAATTGGTGAAATGGTGACCCTATGTGCTCCCCATCAGATCTTCTCTCCTTTTGGAAGAAGAGCTGAAGCAATCATCACTCCATTATTGGCCTATAAGTAGAAACACTTATGGGAATATGGGAGAGATGTCACCACTGGCACAGCTGTCAGCATCTCAGTACTCAGGTCCCTCTGGACCTCAGCTTTTCCTTGCTTCCATGTGCAAAACTCCAGGGGCCCGGATTGTATAGATACAGCTCTGAGATGGGGCTCTTGGTCCCCACTGCTTTGTTGGCACTGAGAATCCACCCTTGCTTTCTTTCATCAAGGTCAGAGATGTTCCTGGCCTCAATGTGTCAAGAGACATCATGGGCAGGATGCATCTGAACATCATCCACGCTGCTTTTCAAACTAGCGGATCTGTATGCATTTGCTCCTGCTTAGGGCACGGAGGGGAGTACCTGCACATGCAGGTGGCTTGTCAAAGCTGGGCAGCTGCTTCCACCTGCTCAGAGATGACCAGCATTAGCAAGGCCTGGGAGGAGGTGGGATCGGAGCAGACAAAATGGGAGGGCCATGTCCCGATCCAGTATTGGGGAGGTTTCATTATAATCCCAAGGATGAGATTAAGACGCTGAAGTCGGTCAAATGTCGTACAACCTTTTGTTTAATTCTCTTAACAAACTGTGAAGGAATGGTGAAAAAGGGAGGCGAAGGGAAGGCAAAGGGGAAAGGAAAAGGGTTAAGGAAGAAAACAAAGAAAGAGGGAAAAGGTTCGCTACTACCACCCTGAGTCCAACAGTTTTCTGCTGATTCTGTCCGAAGTCTTCAACCATTACACATTTTGCACAGTCTGGGGTCCGGGGAGGTGCGCAGCGGGGAGGCGAGGATAAGGGAAGAACAAAAGGGGGCCCGCCAAAGGACACATGCTCCTTATATAGGGCTCTTGCTCATGCGCAGATCAACCGGAAGTGCTGTTCCCATACAAGCCTCTTCCTGCTCTTTTCGCACCCTTGGTTCCCTGCGCAGGCGCATGTGGTCGTTCACTTCCAAAACCGTGAAGATGGTCCTCCCAGAAGATGGCGGCATGATGGCAATGTCGAGACAAAATTGCATCTGGTATTGGTTCTCTACAGGCAGTAATAAATGTAGCATACATAGGAGGTTTTGCCCTGCTCCTCAGAAAATACTCCTGCATATATCCCAGGGATCTTGCCTCTTTGTGTGTGTTGGTGTAGGGCAGAGTGCTGGTATAGAGCAACAGTGTGCATAAAACCTCATCTCTCCATGGCTTTTAAATTGTGCTAGGCTGCCTGGATGCTTCGATGTTATATGCATATCAGCAGGCTGGGTATTCAGTCTTGGCACTGAGTTCTTAGCTGAGCGCTTGCAGAGGCATTTGACAGAGTTGTTGCTGTGAAATACCTAACCTGTTTCCTGAAGAAATACCTTTCTGCCACAGCTAAATACAGTCACAGGGATAATGGTGAGATATGGTTGAAGGTTCTGCAGGAAAAGCCAGGTGGTTTTTGTCCAGCTGAAAAATATTTGCATGATGGAGATGCCTTCAACACCCGGAAGAAGAACTAAACCTGCTGCATAGGAAGCTGATACGGCTCCACCTGCTAGTTTCAGTCCAGGAATGACATTTTTCTTTTTTCTGGGAAAAATTCTGAAGCACACAATTGTTTTGCAAACACCCTCCCTCTGCCCCTCTCCCAAAAAAAGCCCTGAACACCACCACCCACAAAAAAAAAACTAAAGAGAAAAATGCATGCAAGCCTTCCCTGAAATTAAACAATAAAAAGTTAAATGAAAAGAGAAGATTATTTAAGACCTGCCAATCAGGGATTGTGGAAGAAAAATGTAATATATCAGAAGGAATGAAGTAGTTTGAGTAAGCACACTGATGCTTTGTAGTTTCAGGCTTAAATTTAAACAAAAATGTGGACAGATAAAGATTCTGTTCTTTGGGGTGAGATAACAGGCTTTCTGGACATAGAATGGCTTTAAAAATAATGTTAAAAAAAAGGACAAGTACCTTTTTTCAGAGACAAAGCTAAATGAAATTCTTCTGGAGACATTACTAACTTCAGGGATATATGAAAGGAATGCAAGGGAAATTTGTCTCTGAATGAATGTCTGTGTTGAAAGGCCTGGTTTTCTGTAGTCAAACTCCCTGTTAAAGATTCAGTGACAGAGTATTCTAGCTATTGGGTGGATAAGCTAAATACATCCATTCTGAGTTAGGATGTAAAGCCAACTGCTCTCTAAAAGCTTATTACAATTTCTAGCGCTTGTGAAAATGCTGATTATGGTGATTGCTATCCAAATGCCTTTCAATTTACTAATAAAACAGTGTGATAAGTTTCTAACACTGTTGCTATCTGTTTAACACTAAGGTTGGATAGATGAGTTTGGGAGTTGTACTTCTGTTTTTTTTAACAGTAACTTAGACATTGCTTTCAAAAACTGTCTAAATTCCAATAATGTCTTTTCCATCCTCTTTTCCAGCTTCTGTGGGACAAAAGAGGATGTGCAAAGAAGGAAGGTCTTACACATGAAGAAGACAGACCAGTTTCAGGATTGTAGATTCAGATCCTTGGTCTGTCACAGATTTCCTGTGGAAATTTATTGAGGAATTGGGAACTGTTATATTCACTTCTGGTGGTGACCTGTGTTTGCTTTAGAAGTTTCTGGGAAGCAATTGTGCATCTCTGCACTTGGCTGCAGCAGACATACCAACAACAGGGAATGCTACAAGAAGCATGGTGGGGCTGACAGCAGCAACAGCACACCTCTATTCTCCTTTGCATAATGATGAAGTGACTTCAGGCAGCAATCGCAGAAAAAAAAGCAGCATCTTTGCAGGAATGGACACTTCTGTATTGGTAAGCCTGGATATGACCTTGCTGCTGCTACCTGGAGGATAGGCTCTATCTTCCTGAAGAGTCCCTTCCTTTCATTTTTGCTTTTAGATCTCCTTTTTAACAAGTGCTGCCAAGTCATTCCTGCGTAGTTGCCTAGCATGAGGCCTAACTAAATCATCAGTTCCATTTACATTTTATTTGGAGGAATTAAATTGAGTGTAATCCTTGTGAATGCATAGGAGAGAAGAGTACTCAGCTTTATTTATTTGAAAGGGCTGCGGTAGAACTGGCAGTGGTAGTTGGATCATTTTATTCATAAGTCTGATATACTGTCTTAGAAAGAAAGACACATATTTACCAGGTAGCTATAAGGCCTCTCACTCACTCTCTTATCCCCAGTGCTTTGGCCATGTGCTTTTGAGGCTAATACATGTGTTCTGGCCATATTACTATATGGCCCTCCTGTTGACTGGGACTGCACCTGCCTTGAGGGAATTTGAAGAAGGCATTGCCATATGATGGTACTAGTGATTTTGAAGGACACTTTTTGTTAGGTCCCTGACTTTACATAAATAAAGCCTGACTCTGCTATAAATGATCTGTGGACAGATCTCACCCTAGCAGATCCATGATCCCCTCCCCACAATCTATTCTGTGGATCATGTGTGGTGCATCTGCAGGTAGTCTTCCTCTCTAACAGCAAGCTTGCCCCTGCTTCCAGATCCCAGAAGCTCCAGAGCTGCATGGTTTGGTATCCTTCCTTCTCAGAAGGAATTCCAGGTGATTTCACTCCCTGGCAGCACCCAGCACTGCAGCCCCAAATAATTCTGGGGGTGTCTAAGGCACTAACATGGTATAAATACAGGTTACCAAGCTGCAAGAAAGCATGACATTTTAGTGACCATAGAATAGATCAGTCTTTAGGGTAGGGTCTCCAGCAAGAAAGGACTCAGGTGCTGTCTTAGCACAGCTGATGTGGGGGTGCTCTGTGTCCCTGTGTGATCCCGCAGCCTCCATTCTCCTCTACTGCAGCTGCCTCCAGCCTCAAGTCATTACCAGGGCAAAACATGCACAGCACCAGCACGGGTTTAATGCTAATTTAAGGGAGGAAACAGGGAATAAATCATTTATTCACACATCTTGACTGAAGTAACAGGTCTTAGAGGCAAAATAATAGACCATCAGATTGGAAGCTCCTAACTGGCAGCCAGTAGCAGATGCTGAGGGAAGGAGAGGACAGAAGTGTGCAATGACATATGTCCCCAAAATGCTCTCCTGCCGCCTTGTCAATGACTGAGGTGCATCCTGGAGGAGATGGTGTCTTTGCATTTAATGACTCTTATGGGCTTTCCTCCCTGGATTTGTCTGGTTGCTTCTTGAAACCACATACTGCTTTAGCTTTTGCTACACCCTTAGCTCATTTCATAGAATCCTAGAATGATAGAATCATAGAATGGTTTGGGTTAGAAGGGACCTCAAAGACCATCTAGTTCCAATCCCTTGCTATAGGCATGGATACCTGGCACTAGATTAGGTTGCTCAAAGCCCCATCCAACCTGACCTTGAACACCTTCAGGCATCCACAACTTCCCTGGGAAACCTGTTACAATGTCTCACCACCTTCACAGTAAAGAATTTCTTCCTAATATCCAATCTAAATGTACCCTCTTCCATTTTAAAAACCATTACCCATCTTCCTGTCACTACACTCCCTGATAAAGAGTCCCTCCCCGTCTTTCCTGTAGGCCCCATTTAAGTACTGGAAGGCTGCCATAAGGTCTCCCCACAGCATTCTCTTCTCTAGGATAAAGATCTGTCTCTTTTTTTTTTTCCTTTGCTAGCTTCAGGTGTTGTCAGTAGAATTTTCATTACTCACATAAAAAGTGGAGCTTTGCATACATTAGGAGGAAAGCACCGCATAATATTTATACAAAGTGTATTTGTTATTAATAACAATAATAGTTTTATAGCACAGGTTTGGGCATCCTTTTCACCTCTTGCTTCATTTCCTGTATATATGGAGTTAATGGAAGAGTAAATGATGGTGACAGGTGGAAGGTGGGTTTTGGAAGGATTACTTGCCATGACTTGGAGCTACAGGACTGTGTGAGTTCTGCAAATTTCCTAGGGCTATGTCAGTGAAATAACTTATAATGATTTTCCCCATGACACATACAGCACTTTTTGAATGGCACCCTGTCATGGTTTAACCCCAGATGGCAACCAAGAACCACACAGCCACTCGTTCACTCTCCCCATGGCAGGATGGGGAAAAGAATCAGAAGGGTAAAAGTGAGAAAACTCATTGGCTGAGATAAAGACAGTTTAATAAATAAAGCAAAAGCCACGCGTGCAAGCAAAGCAAAACAAGGAATTCATTTACTACTTCCCATCAGCAGGCAGGTGTTCAGCCATCCCCAGGAAAGCAGAGCTCCATCATGCATAACTGTTACTTAGGAAGACAAACACCGTAACTACGAACATCCCCCCCTGCTTTCTTCTTCTTCCCCCAGCTTTATATACTGAGCATGACATCATAGGGCATGGAGTATTCCTTTGGTCAGTTGGGGTCAGCTGTCCCAGATGTGTCTTCTCCCAACATCTTGTGCACTCCCAGCCTACTCACTGGGGGGGCATTATGAGAAGCAGAAAAGGCCTTGACTGCTTAGCAACAACCAAAAACATCAGTGCGCTGTCAACATCACTCTCATCCCAAATCCAAAACATAGCACTACGCCAACTGCTAGTAAGAAAGCTAACTCTATCCCAACTGAAACCATGACACACCCACAAATTCTCTGTAGCACTCTGGGTTTTGTTTTAATCACGTGCTGTATGCCAGACACTGAGACATCATTTGCTAAAGCACATAAAATGATATTCAATCTTTATGCTTCCCTAGCTGTACAGCTTTATGGATTATTGTTTTACTGGTTCTTAGGTGATTATCTTACCCATACAATATTACACTGCATAAAACTGTTTCTCTTTATAGGAAATTGAGTTTGGATTGTGATTCATATTTGCAATTACTATCTAAATCCTTCCAATGACTCAAAATGACACAGCTAGCAAAAAAGCCAAACCAATCTCCATCGATAACATATTTGCTCCTTGCCTTGAATTTTTGATAATCCATACTAGAGTGGTAGTCCCATGAGTAAGATCGCCTTGGAACTTGTTCATACCTCTCTCTTCTCTGTGGTCATATAAATTGTGACAATAAATGCGGCTGGGAAAGATCTCTACAAAGTACCAACTGTCACAGGGATAGCTGTGCAATCCAACATTGCTGGGATTTAATCCATTAACATTTCACCCAAAGGACTCTGGTCACATCCATTTAGTGTCTCAGTCTAGTTTCTCAATAGACAGATTTCCGCAGGATGGAGACACCCCTCTGTCAGTTTGAATTACAGTCTGAGATGAGGGTTTATCCTTGTCTCAGCAATTGGGAAGACAAACAGACTTGATATATCCAACTTGGGGCTGGGATGCAGCAGCAGTGCAACATGAACATGGGTTTTCCTAAGGGCTGACACATTAACTTTTCTCTTTCTGGATAAAAAAGAAAGGTGTACTACATACACAGAATTCTTCCAAAATCAGCTGGCTCCAAGCCCACCAAGGCTACTCTCTGGATAGTGCATCTACTTGTTACAGGATCTAGAATTCACAAAAGCCAGGATCTTAGATTTTCTTATTTTTTCCTCCTGGAAGCTTGGTTTTAGCAACCTTAACAGTATCTAATTTTGAGAAAATGCTTAGAGTTTTTACTCTGTATGCTGGGTCCTGTTACAACGCTTTGGGCTATATACCTAAAAGCAGTAGTAAGGTAGGAGCTTCTTGAAATCTTTTCTAAAATCATTCAGGAAGCAAACGACCTCTCCATATTGCAATAGCAGCCATCCGTAGGTAAATTTTATGCAGACACAAAGATGCAGTCTCTGCCCCAATAGACTTGCCAGCTGTTTGTAAAGTGACCACTTGGTTACTCCACATAGTAACCCTATGCCATTTCTCAGTCTGTGCAGTCATACATATTCGGGGGTCTTCACTCATGTTATGAGTACAGTCAAAACTGTTCTCTCTCATGCATAATCTAGCCTTGTGTGGAAGCTGCTACCTTTCTACAAATCCATCCTATGCAGTACAGTGCAGTGCAGAGCCAACATAGTAGGCATAGTTGTGTAGAGATGGCGTTGAGGTCCTAACTCATCATAGAATTATCATAGAATGGTTTAGGTTGGACGGGACCTTAAAGGTCATCTAGTTCCAACCCCCATGCCCTGGGCAGGGACACCTCACACTAGACCAGGTTGCTCAAAACCCATCCAACCTGGCCTTGAACACTTCCAGGGATGGGGCCTCCACAACTTCTCTGGGCAACCTGTTCCAGTGCCTCACCACCCTCAGGATGAAAAATATTTCTCTAATATCTATTCTAAATCTACTCTCTTCCGGTTTGAAGCCATTCCCCCTTGTCGTATCACTACACGCTTTTGTACTTCCCCAGCCCTCCTGTAGGCCCCCTTTAGGTACTGGAAGGACACAATAAGGTCTCCATGGAGCCTTCTCTTCTCCAAGCTGAACAACCCCAACTCTCTCAACCTGTCTTCATAGGAGAGGTGCTCCAACCCTCTGATCATCTTCACGGCCCTCCTCTGGACTTGCTCCAACAGGTCCATGTCACACAGAATCACAGAATGGTCAGGGTTGGAAGGGACCTCTGGAGATCATCTAGTCCAACCCTCCTGACAGAGCAGGGTCATCGATGTCCTTCTTATGCTGGGAGCCCCAGAGCTGGAAGCAGTACTCAAGGTGGGGTCTCACAAGAGTGGAGTAGAGGAGCAGAACCACCTCCCTTGACCTGCTGGCCGTGCTTCTTTTGATGCAGCTCAAGACATAGTTGGCCTTCTGGGCTGCAAGCGCACATTGCTGGCTCATGTTGAGCTTCTCATCCACCAACACCCACAAGTCCTTCTCCTCAGGGCTGCTCTCAATCCATTCTCTGCCCAGCCGGTATTTGTGCTTGGGATTGCCGTGACCCACGGGCAGGACCTTGCATTTGGCCACTTCATGAGGTTTGCATGGGCCCACCTGTCCAGCCTGTCCAGGTCCCTCTGGATGGCATCCCTTCCCTCCAGCACGTCGACTGCTCCACACAGCTTGGTGTCATCAGCAAACCTGCTGAGGGTGCACTCAGTCCCAACATCCATGTCACCAACAAAGATGTTAAACAGTGCCGGTCCCTGTACTACCCCTGAGGAACACCACTCGTCACTGCTCGCCACTTGGACATCGAGCCGTTGACTGCAACCCTTTGAGCGTGGCCGTCCAGCCAGTTCCTTATCCACCAAGTGGTCCATTGGTCAAATCCATGTCTCTCCAATTTAGAGACCAGGATGTTGTGCGGGACAGTGTCAAATGCTTTGCACAAATCCAGGTAGATCATGTCAGCTGCTCTTCCCTTATCTACCAATGGTGTAACGGTGTTGTAGAAGGCCACCAAATTTGTCAGGCACAATTTGCCCTTAGTGAAGCCATGTTGGCTGTCACTTATCACCTCCTTATTCTCCATGGGCCTTAGCAAAGTTTCCAGGAGGATCTGCTCCATGATCTTGCTGGGCACAGAGGTGAGACTGACTGGCCCGTGGTTCCCTGGTCCTCCTTTTTTCCCTTTTTAAAAATGGGGGTTATGTTTCCCCTTTTCCAGTTGATGGGAACTTCACTGGAATGCCTCGACTTCTCAAGTATGCTGGATGGTGGTTTAGCAACTTCATCTGCCAGTTCCCTCAGGACCCTTGGATGCATCTCATCAGGTCCCACGGACTTGTGCACCTTCAGGTTCCTCAGATGGTCTCGAAGCTGGTCTTCTCCTGCGGTGGGTGGTTCCTCATTCTCATGGTCCCGGCCTTGGCCTTCTGTGAATTGGGCAGTGTGGATAGAGGACTTCCCAGTGAAGACCAAGGCAAAAATGTTGTTGAGTACCTCAGCCTTCTCCATGTCCTGGATGACCAGGTCTCCCGTTTCCTTCCTGAGTGGGCCCACATTTTCCCTAGTCTTCCCTTTGTCACTGATATACCTATAGAAGGCTTTCTTATTGCTCGTGACGTCCCTGGACAGATTTAACTCTATCTGGGCTTTGGCTTTCCTAACCTGATCCCTGGCTGCTCGGACAATTTCCCTGCATTCCTCCCAGGCTACCTGTGCTTATTTCCATCCTCTCTAGGCTTCCTTTTTCTCTTTGAGATTGTCCAGGAGCTCCTTGTTCATCCATGCAGTCCTCCTGGCCTGACTTCCTCTTTGTCGGTGCGCATCGCTTCTGAGCTTGGCGGAGGTGGTCCTTGAATATTAGGCAGCTTTCTTGGGCCCCTCTTCCCTCCAGGGCTTTATCCCACGGTACTCATGTAAGCAGATCCCTGAAGAGGCCACAGTCTGCTCTCCTGAAGGCTAGGGTAGTAAGCTTACTGTGCGCTCTTCTTGCTGCCCTAAGTATCTTGAACTGCACCACCTCATGGTCACTGCAGCCAAGGCTGCCCTTGAGCATGACATTCCCCACCAGCCCCTCCTTGTTGGTGAGAACAAGGTCCAGCATGGCCCCTCTCCTCGTTGGCTCCTCTGTCACTTGGAGAAGGAAGTTATCGTCGATGCATTCCCTGAACTTGTGCCTGCCCAGTCACTAGCATGAGCAAGAAGGAAAAAAAGCAGCTTGACAATCCTGCACAGTGTCCAAGTGTTGGCTCTATAGCAAGAGGGGAGAAAAAGATAATCTTTGACTGATGTTCCTGTAACATGAAGGCCTTGGGCTCTATCTTTACCCATCAGTTCAGCACTCTTCCAGCTTCTATATTAGCACAGACATTTCAGAGAGCATTTCAGTGACCTCTCTGAGAACTTTTCTTCCAACCTGTTCCATCTGGAGCCTTGAAGGAGCAGATTTTTCACTCCAGGAAAGGAATAATTGTGTCATCTCTGCTGGCCTTGTTGAGCCCACAAGACTAGAACAGTTTTTAGCCATAGCTGCTTCTCCATGAGAGACCATCTCAATTCATCAGAGAGAAAATTAAAAGCCTGGACACTGATTTGTTTTGGTCTGCTGTTCTTCTCTCCCCTTTCCTTGGATCAGCATAGCACAGCTGGAATGTGGCTCTAATAAGCTTCAAACGGTGTATGTAAGCTTAGTTAAGTGTTTAAAAGCATTTGCAGCTCTGTACTTGCAGCAAATGATGTGTAAAAGCAGAACGGTATTTTCCTTTGGCAGGGGAGGATCTTATAGGAAGGACTGGGCTAGACCCTAAGGAGTTGACCAAACTGCTGTATTAAGTCCTGTGACTTATTGGAACATCTTCCCAAAAGGGAACCCAGTCCTGAACCGAAGCTTTCAGCAGTTTTAAAAATCATCTCTCCTCTTCAGAATTTGTTCCAGTGCAGTAAAATTGTTTTTAAAAAAAATGTATTTTAAATCTCATTGGATCAGAATGACCTTAGGCTTCTGGTGGTGATCTTTTTCAGTGGGAGTATTTGGAAGCAATTTTTCTAGATAGTGTGAATATATTTTTTAAAAAAATGTATATCTTACTGGATATAAAATTTCTAATGATATGACACAGACTTGGGTGGAAACCTATCTCAGTTTCAAACGAAACTGTTGAATATTGTGAAGTTATAATTGCACATTCATTCAAAAAATCGGTTCTTATTTCTTTCCATATGTACCCTTTGCTTCTGTCCCTCACAGCGGGGAGATGCAAAACTTTTACTGGTTACAGAACAATCACACTAAACATTTATTTAATGCTGTGATTGTTTCTATGTAGAAATAGGAACTGACCACTGACAAATGTTCATGTTTAAGCTTGGAGGAACACACTACAGTTCTAGCCATAATGTGACTCTTTATTTAAATATTTGATTACTTCGTAGTACAGATGACATTGAATATACAAAGTCAATACTTTGAATGAGGCATGACAATCAATACCTGAGCTCTAAAGGGGTTTATAAAACAAGTCAATATCACAAGTCTGCCTAGGAGGTTGTGACCTGGTTGCATGGAATGCTACCCCTTAAGAAAAACAGAAATATAAAAGCAAGGTTTAAAGTGCATAGAAATTAATTGAGAAAGTAGCAAGCATAATCAATTTTTTAATAAAGTTCATTTACCTCAATATGGATTTAGCACAACATATTCAAGTTATCAATTTTGTGCTTTCATAGCAGTTCTTCATAATGTGAAAGAACAGCTCCACTGGGTCACACAGTAGTGGAGTACCATGCTTGTCGCTCCTTTCTTCCGCTCACTCAACCATGCTTAGCATATTCATGGCTCAGTGTATGGAGTGTCTATAGTATGTGTCCCAATCCAGTATCGGGGAGGTTTTGTTATAATCCCAAGGACGAAATTAAGACTCTGAAGTCAGTCAAATGTCGTGCAACCTTTTGTTTAATTCTCTTAACAAGCCGTGAAGGAATGGTGAAAAGCAGAGGTGAAGGGAAGACAAAGGGGGAAGGAAAAGGGGTAAAGAAGAAAACAAAGAAAGAGGGAAAAAGTTCGCTACTGCCACCCTGAGTCCAACGGGTTTCTGCTGATTCTGTCTGAAGTCTTCAACTGTTACACATTTCGCACAGTCCAGGGTCCGGGGAGGCGCGCAGCGGGGAGGCGAGCAGCAGGGCAGAACAAAAGGGGGGCACACAAAAGGACACATGCTCCTTATATAGGGCTCTTGCTCATGCACAGATCAACCCGAAGCGGTGTTCCCATACAAGCCTCTTCCTGCTCTTTTCGCGCCCTTGGTCCCTGCACAGGCACATGAGGTCGTTCACTTCCAAAACCGTGAAGATGGTCCTCCCAGAAGATGGCGGCATGATGGCAATGTCGAGACAAAATCACATCTGGTATTGGTTCTCTACAGTATGCCATCTTTTATACCTGTGAATTAGCAGGGTGAATGGCAGCTCTCTTGAAGTCAACCTGTGTGACTGACAGCTGTACTTCACAAGGTGACACTTGCTTGATCTGATTTCTTTTGTTGCTGTGTCCTTGAGCTTGTATTTTCGCCTTTTTTCCTTTCCCTTCCCACAAAATAACTTTTACACCTGCTGTCCAGCCATAACAGAAATGTGTGAATGGATAACATTAGTTGAGAGAAGCCTTCATCATTTAGTCCATGCTTTGAGCAGATGCATGGTGATCAGCTGTATGAACCCACCCTTAGGCTATTGATTATTCTGCTGCTGTTATACACCTTTTACACCTTGTCACAAGCTGTTCTGCCCTCAGTCTCATGTTGCTCCTGCTACCCAACAAAACAGGCAACACAAAGAAACTCTTCTTCAAGCTGGTTTTTCATTCCTTTAGATCTCAAATCCATCAAAAAATGTTGCAACAGGTACAGCAGCTGCTGCTTCTTGGGCTTGGCCCACTGCCACGGGCTGTCATATAAGCTTCATAAATAGGAATGTTTCTGTCTGTAAAAATGTAGACATATGCGCATGGTTTATAATTAAATAAGACATAGCAAGCAATACGTTATAGTGCAATAACAGCTGCTTTCACTGCAGTGCATTGTCAAGATGACAAAGTGGAAGTTACAGTATCTATCACACACTCTCGTCTGTAAATCTGTTAGTCCTCCTTATCATTACTGGATGCAACTCAAATACTAAATGAAATACAGTCAGGACTGGGAGAGCTCTCAGTGCTTGATCTGATGGGCTTATGTGTATTTTAGCTTTCAATATCTTTTCTGTAACACAGAAGATGTTTTCCAAAGGAAAGTCTGTAAGAGAGCAGAAATTCATATACTGGGTTTTGGAGAAAGAATGGGGCAGTGGTGTCTTTTTTTTTTCCAGTTTTCAGAGATAATAAATTAATTTTAATTGGATAAATTAGAATAACTCAGATAAATATGCAGTCTATATTTTCCCTCAATTATATCAAAAATCATAATGAAGAACAGGTATGGTTTTTTACCACGACAGACATTGTCACTGGTGATCCATACTTTTGTGTGTGTGTGTGCATGTGCAGGCATACGCGTTTCGATCTGTACATGAAGAAATTAGACCCTAACTCAAGTGATACAGGTGTATGGACTGAGTGCCTGAAAGTTCATGTACCTGCTCGGCCAAAAAATTCTGTTCCTTTTGTTTATCAGCGGCATGTGAAAATTTGTTAATGTGCAGACTAGCTGCATTGTTCTGCACAAAATTTTCTATGTGCCTGTTAGAAGATCAGACAAAATATGACATGCAATAAACTTTTGGCCTTCTCTCAACATTATTCTGTTACCTAGGAAAAACTAGGAAAGCGTAGACTGTCTAAGGATGAGAGCTGACCTAACTCTGGGAGTTGCATCACGAAACTTGCAGCACCTGTAATAATTCAGGAATGTTTCTATCATAGGCACATAGATGATGATTTAAGGACCATATTCTCACATCTTGCCAGTACCAATTATTAGGAAATCATGATGGCTGGAAACGCTGGGTCTGTGTTTGACAGCCAGTGGCCTTCCAAGATATTGGTGTTAGCATAGTATGGAGACTTGGAGCAAGATGTCTTTGCCGTAGCTGGTCACTTGGATTGAGCAGTTGCAAACCAGAATTCAGGTCATGATGAGACAAAACTACCTGAGAGCTTTCAAAGTTCCTCACTCACTATTATTTGACTGGATTTTTTTTTCGAGGATGAACTTTATGTCCTGAAATTCTTTTCTAAAGCTTGAAGGACAGACTCAATAGAGCAGATGTAAAGTTTTTCACAGTCCCAAGCAATTGAAGACTGGCCTCACCACATGTTCCAAAGCATTCTCTGCAACTGCTACTCAGTTCTTACAAAATGAGAACCACTTTTTAGCCTCATGGCAGGTTAATTCCTGGTCTTTGGCTACATTTTCCTTTTGTTGAAGTAGTAGTTCCCACCCTGTGCTGAGCTGTTGCAAGTACTGGAGATGCAGCTGTGGTCCACTGAGTGATTGTCATATGTTATATCAATATGTGGCAGTGTCCCTGCACCTCAACTACAAAAAAAAGACAATCAGATTTTTGGCTAATTTGCTTGATAATCCAACCAACGGAGCCAGACACATCTTACCACAAACTTGAGTGAAACTACTGCTGCTTTGCTCAGCTCCTTGAAATCTGCTGGCCAAGAACCCACCTGGGCTACCTCACCCCTCCTCCAAGTTCTGGTTGGAGTAGGTGTGGTCTTACTGATCTTCTTCACCACATTGATGAGATGCTTTCTGTTGTGCAGAAGAGAGGTGAGAGAAGAGGACAAAGATGAAGGCAGTAGTTTGGCTTTCCCCAGTGTTCCACTAGATGCTGGCAAACACTCAGGTTGGTCAGGAAACTCTACCAGAGACCTCCCAGAATGGGTCTTTTTTGAGAGCAGTCTTATCAGCCTTGTGTTAGCCTGAGTGATGAGGTCAGAGGAGGAACTTCTTCAACATTGTGAAAAGCCTCGTATGCACAGAAGCATAATCTGAGGAGCACTCCACAAAGGAATTTAAGAGGCAATTGGAGCTATTTTGTCATCAGAAGCTGCTTCTATACTTGCTAATGCTGCAGTTGAGGATTATACTTATACGTGTGTTTAAGCACTGGGTGCAAACTCAAGAGTTTTGGTGTTTAGGGCATCTCGGGGAACTGGAGCACCAGTTCCTGTTTCCTGTCCATGACTGGAACACCCTTCACCCCCCCACATTAAATCTCTCAACTCTTAAAACTCTTCTGGGGAGTGGCTTTTCAGCTATGAGGAGAGAATAGAACTCATTAGAGTAAGCTTTGCTATACAGTGTCACCCTGGGAGTCTCTGTTGACACATGTGAAAACAGCTAATGTGGAATCCCTAATGAATTGCAGAGGTCAGTGGGCTATGGAAATAATATCATTGCATGGAAACCCATGAATGATTGCTCCCCAGCCCAGAAGACAGTGACTAGTTACGACCCTTCTCTTTGAGTCTGTATTTTGTTGGTTTTGTTCTTAAAAATTATCCCAAACCATAATACTTGCAATACTGGAGTAATGAAAAATACCAGCTTTATTATATATCCCAGTACATAATCTGTGCAAATGTGGTTTGACAGGAGACTGTGAGTATGAACAAAGGCATGATTATACTGGGACTCCTGATGAGTGTGTTCTTCTATGCCTCTTCACTTTGCAATGGCTTCATTTAAAACAAACCACCACAACAACAAAAGCTAGATCAGTTTTTAAACATTAGGGCAAAGATGAAAAGTCAAGGTCTAAGGTACAATTCAAATAGTTTATAGCCACAGTAGATGCATTAATTTGTGCTTTGCTCCAGGCTACTGCTTTTCAACTAATGAGATCTAATAATATTAAGAATATTGGGCCCAAATTAGATATTTAGACACTTAATTCCTACTGAAATCACTGGGAGTTATATCACAAAATATCCTTAGTATACTGGGCTCTTTCTCACATCTCACTGGCATATGGGAGGAAACATTTACTTTATATAGTGTTTTGGAGTACTCATGGATCACCTCAAACAGTCTGGAGTTGATCCTTATGTGGCAGAAATTGCCACAGCTGCACTGAAGTTAATGGAGTTGTAACAGTTTACACTACTTGACAAACCGCCTCACAGAGGTTGCAGCATAATCTGGCACCTTGATTTCTATATAGGCACTTAGAGAAGTAGCTTGCTTTTCAGAGGTGCAGATGTATTGTTGTCCTTTTATTCCTGCCCGTGCTGAACTACAAGACAGGATCCAAAACTCTAATCTGCCTTTCAAAATAAGCTTTTTAAGTAGCTATAACATGAGATATTTCTGTCCCCAAAGTTGAATTTGGTCATGGCTGGGTACGTTTTTATTGGTCAGTGTACATATGTGGCATATGGCAGCTCTTCATAACCTGTATTAATTTTATCCTTGCACCCAAATCATTGTAATTACTGCAGTGATTGAGGACGGAGGCATTAACAGCTCTTCAGAGGGAGTAAGCATGTATATGTTTAAATCAAAGTTGCATTAGAACAGGAGATTTTAGTGGTTTTACTACATTGCAAATTGGCTTTTTTGATTGAGAGCAGATCAATCTTTTCCATTAACTGATCAAGAAACAGAGGAGATAATTACCAAATTCGAAGAGAGAAAAAAATAGATTTATTTTAATGAAAGAATGTAAAACCAGTTCTAAAGACAGTCCTCTTCTTTTCCAGCAATAATGGTGAGGGCTGGATTTTTTCCAACAAGCAGAGGTTGCTGGAAACAAGAAACAACAGAAAAGTATCAGTAAACAGATCCCTATTTGCCTTAAAATCTGACAAAACAGGTACTTTTTTTTCTCCAAAACTCCACTTTGATTGCAAATGTTGTGATCTTCGAAATTAGATTTTAAGGAAAGTCTGGAAGCAAGAGAAATATTTCACTTTTTCTTGTGAAGAACTTTGATTAGTATTGCCTGGCTAGGTTTCCTATATCTCCTGCCTGTTGTAAGGGTATATGAAAATTTTCTAAGAAAACAGTTTAAATATGGTTTCAGTCTATTATAGATGAAGATGCTGCCATTTTTAGAGCAAATCCTGCTTCATGGTGGGTCACCCAAAATCCTGTTGAAGGGTGGACTGACAGTTTAACCTGACGTAGCTTTCAAATCCCTCTTTCATGCACTGGTTATATTTGGTGACTAGGACAAGTGGTCCTCTTTCACAGTCCATTTTGGGGGACCATTGTATGCTATTTGAAATGTTTCTTCTCACATATTTGGGAAATTTTAGATCTCTCTAAAAATGAGATCTCTTTGGAGATATTTCCTGGAGTATATGAAAACATCACTCACTGGCAGTAACCACACAGGGAGAATGTTTGTTTCCTACCAAGAGGTGCACATATACCTGTGTTGTCTGAAAAGCGGATTCGTTACCCGTTGTGCAACAGACCAATTCTCACTCACTGAGGAGAGCCATGGATTATTTATTTCAGAGTTGCTCAAGGCTGGGTGCTCAGTGGCTTTCCACAAATCAAGCACAACAGAAATCATCACCGCGATACCTTTTATACACACAAATTACATAATCATACACTCCCAGTTGCAATGATTGGTTAGCAATTAGCATATAATTATAATATCTGCTTAGTCATTTCTCATACTATTGTGACTGCACAGAGGAAGGGTACTTACCTGGGCAAGGGTCAACCTGACCTATGGGTGGGTATTTTAGTGTTATAATGAAGGTAGTTCAGCTAGGGACATCTAAACTACTGCTTTCTTTGCCAACTTGGCCACACGCATAAGAAAACTTAAGTCTGTATGTCTTTGATCTGGACCTTGATCTTCCAGGAAGTGTACCAGAAACACTTAAGATCAGTTTCTTTGATTTTCATCTTATGGCTTTTAGCTTATCAATTGTTTATTGTTTCCCAACCTAGCTCAGCCTGCAAAGGCCATGGTTAATTTTAACTCATCAATAAGTACCTGATAATTGTTATCATATGGGCTTGTGGAATTACCAGTGATAACTTTGCCCTTTACCACTGTGAGCTGGAAGCTGGAGAACAATTTCCCAGAAGCTATAGTGGGGTCCCTGGATGTGCTATTTCTTGTCCCACTTGTTTGCATTATCTTCTTGGATTATCCTTGAACTCCAAGCTCCAGAGAGAGTGATATCAATGAGATTTAATGAATGCTTCATGTTTGTAGTTTGGCTGAAACCAGAAAATATCTTGCAGTTGCAGTGGATGCTTTGTTTTTCATAGAAAAAGTGAACTCTGGTATAAACCCCATCTCAAAGGAGAGCCAATTTTCAAAGTTGGTTAGATCCAACTGTTAGACTACTGTACATAAGTGTACTGACATATGTGTGGGTAGGTTCAGTGCTTTGCAAAGTTGAAGTAAATACCATCAAGGACAACTCAAGTTTGAAGAAGGTCATGTGTATCCCAGTGAAGGTTGACTTCCTTAGCTCAAAAATTATGGTGGTAGCAAAGTCTTATTTGAAGAGTTGATGTATGATGCTCTGAATAAAAAGCCATGCATTCAGCTGCCAACATATGAATTACACTGTTGTGTAATTTCAGAGAATTTCAAATTTCAGAGAGAATCCATAAGATTTAGGTTGTTAAATTACTCAGGTGTTGTAACTGACTATACCCTTAGGGGTGGAATATGACTTACTAAATAAACCCCTACAATGGAATAACACTCAGTGGAGATGGACAAGGGTGATTGTGCCCATGCAGCTCAGAGAATAATGCAAAGAAGCGGACTTGATCTTAATGCAAATGGGACCAAAGTGTGGCCTCTGTTTTAGATAAACACTTATCAACAGTTGAGTAAATCATGTGGTGGGGTAAATATCTCCCTGAGCTAGCCAGACCAGCATAGGAAGAGTGGATAAGTATTCATTGTGTTGGCTCATACTGTATAAAAATTGAACAATTAGCGAAATAATTTTGAAAAGAGCAACAGACTTGTGGTGGCTTCAACCCAAGTATTCCTTTCTGGTCACTGGGGATGCCCAGTGTCATGACAGTGAGTATATTATACAGACCAATAATAGGGATCACATTGGTATTGTGATTGAGCTGTGTATTGCAATTGCTAGGTATTGCTAAGTGTAACTTATAATAACTATTGTGCTTTCAGTATATTTTGTATCACTCTGAGTGCAACATATTTTGTATATTTTGTAACTATATTTTGTATCAGAGAATCAGAATTCAGGAACCCTGTGTAACATCAACTGTCTTCAACTAAGTAAATATGATATTAAACATTACACCCTCCGTATGTGGAATATCTAAAAGAACCTGGTCAGAGTGTATTGGACTCTGACAGGTGTTTTTAAATATATAATGCTAAATGCCTAAAGATTACATCATTTTACTGTGAAAAGTGCCATCGCAGTCCAGGTTTGGCAGCATGAAAACCAGTTGACTCAAACCCAAAACACACTGTGCAATAAAAGCTAAGGAGGTAAGCTGAACACTTTTGATCAGATAGGCTCACTTCACAAAGCCAACTGAAAGCACCTCTCCAGAAAGCAGCCTAACCTGGGTTGGCACACACACAATACCTGCACGAATCAGAGCTAAACCCTCAATCTTCTTTGCTGATGAGAAAAGGCAGGAAAATGTTTATGCCTGTATCTAATTATGCATTTTCTGATTTAGGCTGAGAAAAGCAGGAGAAATCCCAAACATCTGAAGGGCTGTTTTGATGGCATATCTGACCCACTGCAGTGTAGAATTCTGTAATTGCTAGCACTTACAGGCATTTCTTCTGATGAGTAATGAGGCCTTTATCTTTTCCAAGGGGAAAAAAGAAAAAAAAAAACATGTACTACTTGTCAATTATATAGTGCCATATTGGTCATAAAACAAATACTTACAACAACTTAATCAGAAGAAAAGACAATTATAGCACAAAATTTGCAGCAAAAATGGGCTGTGTCCTGGCCAACGCTGTACATAAATCAGACTCCTATAAACAACTGTTAAAAGAGCTTATCTCCACAAATGGTAGAGCTGAGTCAGCAAGTATTTATGAATAGAATAGAACAGAATATTTTCAGTTGGAAGGGACCTACAAGGATCATCTAGTCCAACTGCCTGACCAATTCAGGGCTCACCAAAAGTTACAGCATGTTATTACAGGCATTGTCCAAATGCCTCTCAAACACTGACATGCTTGGGCCATCGGCCACCTCTCTAGGAAGCCTGTTCCAGCGTTTGACCAGCCTCTCGGTAAAGAAATGCTTCTTAATGTCCAGTCTAAATCTCTGCTGGTGCAGCTTTGAACCATTCCCACTCATCCTATCACTGGATAGCAGGGAGAAGAGATCAGCACCTCCCTCTCCTCCTCAGGAAGCTGTAGAGAGCAATGAAGTCACCCCTCAGCCTCCTTTGCGCCAAACCCAGAGCCCTTGGCTGCTCCTCATAGTACGTGGCTTCCAGCCCTTTCACCAGCTTTATTGCCCTCTTGTGGATGCATTCGAGTACTTGAACACCCTTCTTAAATTGTGGGGCCCAGAACTGCACACAGTACTCGAGGGGAGGCTGCACCAACACTGAATACAGTGGATTAATCAACTTTTTTGACGGGCTGGCTATACTGTGTTTGATGAATCCCAGGATGAGGTTTGACCTCTTGGCTGCCAGGGCACACTGCTGACTCATATGGAGCCTGCGGTCAACAAGCACCCACAGATCCCTTTCTGCAGGGCTGCTCTCCAGCCACTCCTCTCCCAAATTTGTACTTGTGCCTGGCATTACTTCACCCTAGGTGCAGGATCCAGCACTTGGACTTGTTAAATTTCATCCTGTTAATCATTGCCCAATGCTTCAATCTATCTAGACCCCTGTGCAAGGCATCTTGTCCCTCAAGAGAGTCAACACCACCTCCCAGTTTGGTATCGTCAGCAAACTTGCTAATGGTGTATAGTACCCAGTATAATCTCCATAATTTTTCCAGGAACTGAGGTTAGACTAACAGGTCTGTAGTTCCCCGGGTCTTCCCTCATGCCCTTCTTGTAAATTGGAATAACGTTGGCTAGCTTCCAGTCAGCAGGGACATCCCCAAACTCTCAGGACCCTTAGTTGGTGATCGAGAGGGTCCTGCCACAACATCTGCTAGCTCCGTCAGTACTCTGGGATGAGTGCCATCAGGCCCCCATGGACTTGTGAACATTCAGCTGATACAGCTGGTCCCTTACAATTTCAGCATCCACAAAAGGAACATCACTGTTCCCACACTCGTGGTCCTGTGGCTCAGGGGACCGGGCAGCCCAAGGTCTATCAGTATTATTAAAGGCTGTGGCAAAAAAAGCATTGAATGCTTCTGCTTTTTCTCCATCCCTATTTGCCAGGTGACCGTTTTCAACAAGTATCAGTCCAATGTTTTCTTTCCTCTTGCTATTAATGTACTTAAAAAAGCCCTTCTTGTTATCTGACACAACACTGGTCAGTTTCAGCTCCCGTTAAGCCTTGGCCTTTCGTGTCTTCTCACTGCATATATGAACCACAGCTCTGTAATCCTCCAGTGAAGCCTGACCTTGCTTCCAGAGATTGTACAATTTCTTTTCTCTCCTGGGCTCCACGAGGAGTTCCCTGTTCACTCAAGCTGATCTTCTGCCTCGCTTGCTTGACTTATGACACAGTGGGATTGCCTGCTCCTGTGCTTCTCAAATATGGTCCTTAAAGAATGACCAGCACTTGTGGACTCCTAAGCCCTCAGAAGGAGATTCCCAGGGTAGCAACTCTGCTGTCCTTTTTTCTCATTACACTGAAAATTTTAAACTCAACCATTTCACGATCACTGTGGTCAAGACAGCCACCTACCATCATAACGCCCACAAGTCCTTCTCTATTCACAAAAGGCAAGCCTAGGAAGGCGTCTTTCCTAGTTGGCTCACTGAGTACTTGTGGCAAGAAGTTATCTCCTCCAAACTTCAAGAACTTCCAAGACCTGCTCATCACAGCAGTATGATAGAACGACTACAACATCTCCTTTGTTTTCCATCCCCCTAATCCTCACCCAGAGGCTCTCAACCGCATCGTCACTAACTATAAGGGCTGTACAATCAAACCTCTCCCTTACATATAGTGCGCCACCTCCACTTCACCTGCCCTGCCTATCCCTCCTGAACAGGCTGTAGGCCTCCATCCCAGCACTCCAATCATGGGACTCAATCCACCAGGTCTCGCTAGTACCAATGATATTGTAGCTCTGGGAGCTGCCCAGTGCCTCCAGTTCATCCCGTTTGTTTCTCATACTGCATGTGCTGGTGTAAAAGCCTTTCAGATATACTCCTGAGCCCTTTGTGCTCCCAGGAACAGTGTAAATGATCCCACTAGCATTGACACACTCAGACAATGCCATGCCGACCCTTGCCTTACCTACTGCAAACCTGTTGGTATCCCTTTCCCCCACCTGATTCTCGTTTAAAGCTCTCTTGATCAGTCCTGCCAGCTTATGCCCAAAGGCGTCTTCTCCCTGTTGGGACAAGTGTATCTTGTCAGGCCCGAGCATACCTTGTGTCTCGACGACTCTTCCATGGTTCAAAAACACCAAGGCTTTGGCAGAGGAACCAGTCCTGGAGCCAGGTATTGATATCCTGGTCTTGCCTGTTTCTCCCAAAGTCTGCCCCCATTACTGGGCGGATTGAGGAAAACGCTACGTGTGCTCCTGGATTTTTTAGCATTTTCCCAGGGCTATGAAATGTCTTTTGATTGACCTCAGACTTTTTGTTGTGACATCATTAGTACCCACATGAAAGAGCAGGAATGGATAGTAGTCTGAAGGTTATACTAGGCTTTTCAGTCTCATCGTGACATCCCCAATTCAGGCCCCAAGGAGGCAGCAAGCTTCCCTGAAAAGAGGGTCCGGTCTGCAAATGGCTGCTTCTGTTCTGCACGGGAGGGAATCACCAGTGACCATAACTTGCCATTCTTTCTTCTTGGCACTGGTCTTAAAGCAGGTTTTCTTGTGAGGGGTTGGTCTCTCTGACCTTGGCAAGACTGCTTGCATAGGTTCTTCCTGTGTCTCTTTATGTGCTTTGTCTACCGTACCCAGGGCATTGTACTTATTCTGTAAGGGTGTCTTAGGGAGTAAGGAGGGGTTAATCCTACCTCTCTGTGCGTTAACCTTCTTCCACCCCTCCTTATCCCTTGTAAAACTGCCTTCCTGCTGGCACAAAGCAGATCCTGGACCTGCCTCCGTAGTGGCCACAACGAGTTGGTTTCCAGGCATCAGAAATGGCAGAATACAGCTCCCTTGTTGAATCTCCCTCTCAGACTCTCGAATACTCCTCAGTCTGTCCACCTCCTCCTGCAGCTCAGCCTGCTTAAATCTCCCATGCTGCTGGGTGCAGGCTCTGTCCCTTGCTGTCTCTTCCAGTCAGCAGGTCTGGGCTCAGTTGCCTGGGGAACACATGCTGTTCAGTCAAGCCTCTCCTTGTCCAAGTTCTGCTCACACTGCTCAGGTGTCTTTTGTAATCTTACTACTCTGGGAAATAGAACTACTCTGGTAAGTCAGGTTTGGAATCTGCAAGACCAAGTGCTGGACAGAAACAGTATGCTCAATAGCCCATACTCTGAGCCCCAGGTGTAAGCCTGCACAAGTCCAGAAAGCATTACCACAAAGGACTGTTCCTCAGAGGCAGGGCAAAGCAGGATTGTCAAGATGTACTTGCTTCCATAGGTTGGGACAAGTGATTTGTACCAGAGTGTTTGTAGATTAGCATCTGAATGCAGTAAGATGCAGCTTACACCTGAATATGCCTGCTCCTGCCTCAAGGACTTGGTCTCCCACCAGGGAGGGAAAGCAGTGCTGCACGGAGAAGGGGTAGTTTGTTCTGATTCTTGGCCCATGCACTATTGATGAAAGCTTCACCATTGCCCACTACCTCCTGTGCCATCTCCTCTCCTTGATAGGTTGGAGCTTTTATGTTCTATGCACAGAGGAAAACTTTAAACTTGAAGCAAGGAAGCTACAAAATTGTAATACTCAAAAAGTCTTACTGAGTGCTTTTTTATAGGGAGAACATTAAAAATTCATTTGGTTTCTGCAACCAAAATAAAGATGGTCAGGTGAGTCCCTTGACACCTCGGCTAACTCACAAAGCTGTCAGGGTGTTTACCTACACATGTTTAGAGCAATGGCTCTGCTTAGAAATGGGGAGCAGTATTGTGTCTCTGTATGATAGAAGGATGTGACATTCATCATCAAAGAAAGATAATAGGACAGCAACGTAGGAAGGAAATATGAGATGAATTTACAGGCTAAAAAAAGGGATGTCAATATAGCCAGAGGCTTCCAGATGCAAAATGCCCCATTGCCCCTTTTTGGACATGCTGAATGCAGAAAGCTTCTAGAAGGCAGGTGAAAGATGAGCATAGAGGACAGAAAGACACAAGCTCCCAAAAGAAAGTTTGGGGTTTCTAGTCCTTCTATATACATTTTTAGTGCCAGGAAGGACTGTTGTGATCATCCATTCTGAGCTGTCTCTAATCTCTGTCTAGGAAAGAGGAAGCAGGTAAAAGAGATTATGTGAATGGAGCCAGCACTCCAGGGGGCATGTTCATTCATACTGCTCTTTTTGGACATGGAAGAGCACTTGTCTATATTTTGTAAAATATATTTTTTTAAAAAATAAATAAAAGAGGTATTTGGGCCAGTTTAGTTGGGGGTGCTGCAAGAGAGATGGAGGATGGTGAGGTTCCCTAGCCAGAGGACTGTTTCCTTGGTTGGCAGAGGAGGACTGCTGCTTGAGATGGAGCAGCAAAGAGGGTGGTTTGTTGTTCATGTAACAAGAATAATTCAGGGAGAGTAGAGGGACCAGCAAGCACTGTCCTGTTGAAAGATGGGACACCAATCAAGAGATGTTAGAAGATGTTAGCTGTGGCACACTCTCTCAGACACAAAGAGGGGTGGTAAGTCAACAATGGTATGCAAAATAGTGTTGTGCAATGATTGTAGGACAAGTGCTGAAACCACCAGCTCTGGAAGTAGGAACAGCCTCAGTCCTTGCTGAGATCTGGCTTGATGGCCACACGTGTCTATAGCATTTCTGCATGGCACTGTGCTGCTTAGAAATGTTATTGTGCTCAGAGCTAGCTCAGGTAGTTCTAACACACTGCTGTGTAGACAAGATGTATATTTTACACCCATTTGTTTTTTTTGTTTGGGTAATTTATAGCTCAGGATGCATAACTGTCTCAGCAAATGAATCCATGTGCTAACTGCTACAGCCCAGGGAGACCTTCTGGTAGCTGTATGTTCTTGGCTACTAGGCTTGCTCTAGGCTATTCCTTTGACACATATCTGCAATGTGTGTTGTCTACATCTGTGTGTTTTTTGGTATTTCTGATTTGGGAAACATAGGTTGGAAGGCCAGTGCAGCCTGTACTGAAATAATCTTGCTCTCCTAACAATAAAACAAACCCAAACCCAACAGTTTTAGATTCATTTATTATATTTTTTATTATCTGCTTTATCTTGTAGATGTCAAAGTTGAAATTTTAGAAATTTCTTTACATAGTGGTATTGCACCTAGCACAGGAACCATGCATTTGGACTTCTTTCTGACAGGTGAAGATGAATGTATCCCACATAAGAAGACTATAGTTGCTTAGGGACAGCTAGTTATATTCAGTAGCGCAAGCAAAACATTTTTCCAGCCCACCATGTATGCTTAGTGCTCTAAGAAAATCTAATTTGTCAAATGTGGAAAATTAGAGTCAAAACTGACCAGGAGAAGAAAAAGGAATGAAATTTGGGGTTGTTTAAGAAAAAGTATTTTGAACACTCAAAATGACCATAGCTGTGACAAAGAGTAACTGCTAGCTGAAAGTGCATCCACATTTGCTGGCAGTGAATACAAAATTGAAAGCAGTATATAACTAAAAAAACAAGCTACACAGATAAAGCAAAATGCCTTACAGATATTGAAACTGCTAAATCTCTTTGGCATGCTAAAGAAGACAGGAGGTAGCTTGACTACAATGTATAAGAACTTTTACATGGAGGAAACACCATGACTAACGGACTTTTAATCCAGTAATCAAAATCATAATGATAATCAATGGCTGGGAGCTGTAATCAGATGAATCCAAATTAATATTAAGGCTTGTTTTTTTGCAAAGGAAAGTGATTAGCCTCTAGGAAAAGTTGCTAAGTGGAAGGAGGTGCTAGAGAAATGGAGATTTCAAAACAAGACTAGAAGCTCTTAGGAAAATGTGTTTCAGGTACAGTGTAATTCAATGTAAGTTCTTGGGCTCACTGATTAGGCTCAAGAAGAGACGGGAGAACTGAAGGGATTCGTAATACCTGGAGTCTGAACTGCATAGTCCAACTACATTTGATCCTTATGAACCTGTGGTACCTAGGTGAGTTAGCAGTCGCTTCCATATTCTATCTTTCTAGAAGTCACAAACTGGGGAAGAGCAAAGCGAAGTGTTCCCATTTTAAAAAGTTTCTTGGCACAGACACACCATTGCCTTATTACACCCCTGTCATGGTTTAGGCCAAATCAGCTACTGGGGACCTGGGAGACCCCAGATGGGACCGACAGATGCTCCCCTCTACCCCTCTTCAAAGAGAGAGGCAGAGGAGGAAAAAGAGACTTATGAGTTTAGAAGAACTAAACTACTTTAATGAAATATTAATAATAAAATAAAAAGAAATAATGAAAAATATATACAAAACCGTATCAAGCTCCCGAGATGACAATCACGACACCAGCTGGCACTGGGGCAGTCCCAGGCTGGACTCAGTGACGGACGGGAACCAGATTCCAGATCTGCATTCACGATCAGGATCACAGGCAGACGAACAGAGTCCTCCTCAGACGTCGGCCATTGAAGGAAGAGGGCTGACCCTTTGATCCCTCAGCTTTCATACTGAGCATTATGCAGATGGGATGGAATACCCTGTTGGTCAGTTTTGGGTCACCTGTCCTCTCTGCTCCTCCCTGCAGGTGGGACCCCACTATGCTTTTCCGCTTCCGACCCTCCAACGGGGCAAATAACAAAGTTGGTTGGCCTTGGTTGTTATCGCAATAAGTATAAGCAAGAGCCTCTCTGCATACCATGCCTGGGCATCAACTATAAACATAGGTCTTATCACTCTGAGAGAGTGAATATTGTCTGCACAATATGCTGTTAATTTCAGTAGTTAGAAGAGGCCCAGCTAAGAAGCAAAGTTAATGAACAAAATTGGTCCTGTTTTACCTCAAACCAGGACATTCCACCCCATAACTGTAGCACAGCATCAATGTGTTACTGTGGACCTGGAGAATCTGAAGTTTAAGATTAGAGATGATACCCCTTGCCACATAGCCATGGTAATGCTGTAAAGGGACTTTTTGAGCTGGTATCTCAGATTCTGGGTTATTTCACTTATGTAAGATGAGAGAGGAGGAAAGGTGGATATGAGATAATGGATGTGAGGTTTTTAAAACTTAAATTACTAGAAACGTTGCCAGACTTCGTATTTTCTTTTCCTTCTTAAATGACAGAAGCAATTTATTTTCTTCTGGAGCATGTCCCAGTATTAGATTTCACTGATGTCATGAAAGTCTTTGACTAAAAGGCTGGCACAGCTTGAGAATCAGCTCTTTGCAGAGACCACCAGAGGTTTTAGACATTTTTATGTTAATATTAGGATTACAGGGACCTCAATTAAGACTCTCTGAGATAGGTGTGTAGTCTTAGTCAGTTGTCCCAGTCACATTCTCTCAGGCCAAGAGAGAGAAAAATCTAAGGAGAATTACCTTTGCTTAGACATTTGCATCAGTATGGGATGAATCATCCTCTGGAGGTACTACTACAAAGGAAGCCCACAAAACTGGCTTAGTTTAATTAATTAACTAGTAAACTACTGCCATTAATGGACGTGGAAGCCATCCTGAGTGCCCAGTACCTTTCTCCACTCTAAGCGTGTGTCCTAATTCCCAGCCCAGCACACCTTCTATTAAAAATATATATGATCTGTGCTACAGCCAGGCAGGAAAGTTTGCTCAAATTGCAGGTGCTTTTCAGGATTTCAGACATTTGACATTTTTTTTGTGTGCTTAGCACCCTCCTGTCCATTCTGGGCACATGACCATGTGCACACTCATATATACACACACAAAGAGCAGACCCTCTGCACCCACCCCACCCCAAGTAAAACCTGTGACTTCATAGCCCAGGGACTCGCCTGGGATGGTGGATGCCCAGGCACCAGGCTGTTTTTTCATTTTCTGCCTGTGAGAGGTATGATTTGAAAGTCTCATCAACATGACTGTGTTCCTGAGGGAATATAATTGGTTTGGAAAGCAAAAACTTTTCAGGGAATTTCTGAGCAGCTCTGCTTTGAATTGATGATTTTCTGAAAGTTGCTTAAACAATGGAATTAAATAGCCTCATACAATATGCCAGCTAATTTGTTTTGCAACTGATGAAGAAGGAATGGAGAGGGGAATGTGGAAAAAATTATTCACCAGAGAATACTTGCCTTCTATAGAAACAGTCAAATAATGATAGATGCAAGTCAGAAATAACATAGTCATAAAAAAAAAAAGATTCATTGGATAATTTACTTGAAACAAATAATATGACCAACTCTACTTCACAGCCACCGAAAACAAATTTACCTAATAAGTAAATTGACAGGGCTTTCATAGGAAAATGTATTGCTCTACAGTCAGCAACTGCATTTTCAAAGGAACTGGCACTGGGAAAAAGTACCTTTCAAGCACTTAATAAAAGAGATTTTTCTTTATGACTTTCATTTAAAATACATTACGAAAATCACTTGATTTTACTTAGCTGCTGCTGGATTTTAAATAACTGATTTTCAAAGCCACTCCAGTGGTGGAACTAATTTAATATATTAAGAGGAAACATTGTCAGAGAAGCACGTGGGGCATGCTTGTGAAAAGCAGAGGGCAGTGGATGTTGTCTACCTTGACTTCAACAAGGCTTTCGACACCGTCTCCCACATCATCCTCACAAACAAGCTTAGGAAGTGTGGGTTAGATGAATGGACAGTGGGGTGGATTGAACAGTGGCTGACAGATAGAGCTCAGAGGGTTGTGGTTAGTGGCGCAGAGTCTAGTTGGAGGTCAGTAACGAATGGTGTCCCTCAGCGGTCAGTACTGCGTCCAGTTCTGTTCAATATATTCATCAATGACTTGGATGAAGGGATAGAGTGTACCATCAGCAAGTTTGCTGATGACACAAAACTGGGAGGAGTGGCTGACACACCGGAAGGCTGTGCTGCCATTCAGCAAGACCTGGACAGGCTGGAGAGTTGGGCCGAGAGAAACCTTATGAAATTCAACAAGGGCAAGTGTAGGGTACTGCACCTGAGGAGGAATAACCCCATGCATCAGTACAGGTTGGGGGCTGACGTCCATGAGAGCAGCTCTGTGGAAAGGGACCTGGGAGTCCTGGTGGACAGCAGGATGGCCATGAGCCACCAATGTGCCCTGGTGGCCAAGAAGGCCAATGGCATCCTGGGGTGCATCAAGAAGAGTGTGGCCACCAGGTCGAGGGAGGTTATCCTTCCCCTCTACTCTGTCCTGGTGAGACCACATCTGGAGTGTTGTGTCCAGTTCTGGGCTCCCCAGTTCAAGAAGGACAGCGAACTGCTGGAGAGGGTCCAGCAAAAGTCTGCAAAGATGATTAGGGGATTGGAACATCTTTCTTATGAGGAAAGGCTGAGGGACTTGGGTCTTTTTAGTCCAGAGAAAGAAGACTGAGGGGGGATATTATTAATGCTTATAAATACTGTGCCAGGGTGCCAGGGGGATGGGAACAGTGTTTTTTCAGTGGTGCCCAGTGACAGGACAAGAGGTAATGGGCACAAACTTGAACATGAGAAGTTCCATCTAAACATGAGGAGGAACTTCTTTACTTTGAGGGTAGCAGAGCACTGGGACAGGCTGCCCAGAGAGGATGTGGAGTCTCCCACTCTGGAGACATTCAAAACCCGCCTGGATGCCATTCTGTGCAACCTACTGTAAGTGACCCTGCTCTGGCAGGGGGGGTTGGACTAGACGATCTCCAGAGGTCCCTTCCAACCCTGACTATTCTGTGATTCTGTGATCAATCACACTGGTTTAGAAGTTTACTACCATGTAAAAACTACATCATCAGATCGTGGTATGAGACACGGAGATGGACACAGGCTCATTGCCACAGAAGGGGAAATATTTTTCATTCTTACTAAATCTGCAGCAGAGAAAGGCCTTTGCTTTTTGACTGCCAGTTGTGAGCAACGCTCACCACAGAGCTCCCCAAAAACTTAGTTTGCCATTTCGATTCAAAAATGGATCTACTTACAATCTGTAGTAGAGATAGTCTTTCCAAATTTCCATGATGTTTGCCAATGGAAATCTGCCCTTCTCTTTACTGAAGCGAGTTGAGTCAGTGTCATTTTCTTATAAATGCTGGTTGGTTAGCTGGAGTCTGGAGGGGATCCTGCCAGCAAAGTGTTCAGTTTGTCATGCATCTTGTCTAAAGCTTCACCATCAGAGCAAAAAAAAACAAACTGCCTATGAATTGGGTCTGAGGTTTCTGTAATATTTACACACTATTTACTACTGTCCAAATGTTCCTGGTGGCAACTGGAGCCAGTAAAAAGAAAAACGTGCAAATTCTCATGAACAAGTCCAGAGTAAATTTCTCCTAACTTTCCATCTAAATATTTCAAGACATGAAATTCCTTCAGCATTGATGATGCCAATATGAAAGTAAACAAACTGCCAGCAGAAATGTTTACAGGGAGATATCTCCTCTTACACTTTGGAAATAAACTAGAAGAGGAATTTTCTAAATTCTTAAGGCAAATGTTTTGCAAATGACAAAGAAAACTCATCTGGAGGATCTGCTACTCTGCTTCCTGATGTCTTTGTGTCCTGCCTCAGGAGAAAAAAGGTGGCAGCTTGCACAAGTTACTACCTGAGAGTGTGAGCAAGCATGGGAGGACTGGAGCCTTTAAGGTACATTTTAATTATTTATTTATTTATGGGTGCAGGTGTTGATTTTCAGGCCTACATAAAGGATATTGGAAAATGTTGTCAGTCCCAAAGGACTGTTTGCTGTCTATTGTGTTTGCTGTAAAGCACCCTGGATTTCATTAAGACAATTCCTTGACAAAGTTTTGCTCTTTTACCTGCTTCTCCAGTCTCACATTAATCTAAGCTTATCCAAAAAATGCATCTTTTTATCAGGTTGTATTAGGTAGCAGGAGAATTTGGTGTCTTTGAACTCTTTATATCTGCAGATGACTTCACCTAAGCCAAGGCAATTTACACTGGTGATATGGTATCCTACCAGTCAGTGAAGAGTGGATAGGTACCTCACACAGTGATATCTGATCTTCAGATATCTATCCAAAAAAAATGTAGGATAAAGTCATGCTTGTGAAGTAATGATCTCTTTTTTTTTTCTGTAAACAGAAGTGAGATTTATACAAGACACTAACCGGCAGGCAGCTGGACCTGGGCAATGCCCATCCCCTCTCAAGTTCTATTTCTGGTTCTGCTTCCAAACAGCTCAAACATGCTGCTTTAGTTGTTACTCCTGCAAATGTGTTTCTGCATCAGTGGATACAATCCCTGATTTATGTGCATAGCAGGCTCTCTAACCAAAATAACATGAAACACAATCCCTGCTTCACCCCACCCCACAAAATTAAAAATATTTTCATCTTCTGAACTATTTTGCCCACATTTGTCTAGAAAGTCATCCTTGGGGTCACGAGTCCTTCCTTCACATTTTGCAGATTTGTTTATTAATAAAAGTATCCACTTCCTGAATTCTTTGAGCTTTTCTACAAAATGTCTGTGTACTTTTCAAATAGGTTTTATTGCTGTTGTCCTAGTCTTGAAACCCTCATCAACTGGCCCAAACAGGCTGTCAATTCTGCAGTAAGCAGCTTCAGCCCAGTGAATGTTACACACTGTTAATTCAGTGTCAAAAGCCTGAGAAGTTTTTGCCTTATGGAAATAAACACATTCTCTAGATTTCATGCCTTCAAGGCTGTTTTTTAAGCTAACATGTTTTGCCCATCAGAGAGTTACTCCACTTCAATAGCTAACTGGGACATAATGTGAAGGCCTTTAAAAAATCGGAAGTGATCTATGCAAAAGATTTTTCCCTAATCCCTCCTCAAATACTACATTTTGGAGAGACTTTTGGTGCAAGTAAGGTCTCACTACCCACAAATATTTGCACAGTGTCAATACTGCTATAAAGGCAGAAGTGTCAAGTCAATGTTTAAATGGAAAGACTTCTAGGCAAAAGTATTTACTCCTGGCAAAGGTATCCTGAGGCTTTGTAAAAATAAATGACATGGTAGAAACACAAATGGCACAGTGACTCAGTTAAGTATTAAAATTTGTCCCCAATTCACAAATCTCTTTGCCCACTGAGAGTGCTAGTCTCTTTGCTGCCCTTTTCTGCAGCACTTAACGTCATACAGTGAGAGCAGGGCTGATGACAAAATTATCTGGTGATCACGTGCTGGCTGTTCTGGTGAGACCAAAAGTCTGGTCACTAAGCTTTAGTGCAGGAAATCTGGAGCCAGTGTTTTCAAAGACGAGTTTAAAGTGAAGTTTCACAGAATGTATTTGACCCAAAGTGTAAGAGCTGTTTTGTGCTCAGCCCTTCACAATGGGGGCACTTATTTATTATATTTATTCATTTATGAAACTGTGTGGGAATTCTTCAGTAACAGTCAGTAGAAGCCCTTCCATTTTATCCTTGGAAGCATGATCAAAAATCTTGTAGTGATACAAATCTACATGGAACAGAGAACATGTTAATGCTGCCCAGTACTATTTCCAATGTGGAATGTTTGTAGTTAGGAGCAAAACAATCCATTTGGATCCAGATTTGATATTTCTCAGAATCCTATAGAATGTTATTCTCAAATTTAACAGGAAAAAAACAAACCAAATGGAGCTGTAGTCTGCTAATAGAGATCTATCATTGTTATAGCACAGAGTAAGAGCCTCAAAGAGAGCAATAGAGGAGGAAATATTTTCTGTGAAGTTGTTCAGGGTGTTTTTGCCAACGCTGCTGTATAATTCTGCTATAGGGATAGAATAAAACCCTGCAGGAAGGTGAGGAGGAAAAGAATTACTCTGAGGTATTTATTTGTTACCAGATCAAAGTGGATTTTTTTTTCTCTCACTGAGTAGAAAGAAAAGTTTACCTCAAAGCTCATTGCTGTTAACACAAGCTAACACACCAGGTCTCTGAGTCCCTTTAATAGCTATGACTGGCCATGGACTGCTTCAGCTGCAGCTGAAACACCCAGACTAGCTTCTTTTGGCTCTGTGTTAGCAGAAGGCTCGTGAAGGGGTATTGGTGACTAGGTGGGAGCTGTAAGCTAGGAATAAGTCTTACATTATTAGTTCTGCTCATCTCTGCCATGACCGCAGCCCTTTCTTCCTGCATGAGTGTATTTTACAAACTTGTCAGAAAAACAAAGTAACAAACAGACTGAAAAACTTTCTGTACCTCTGTGATTTTCTGAATTTGTTAGCCACTTTATCCTTCAGAAGAGGAGGCTCTGCTCCTTAATAAGTCTGCTTCTATGACAAATGTCAACTTTGTAGCTCAATCCCTCTTCTCCATAAGGTTGTTTGGGAGAAAAAAAGGCAAACGCAAATAAGAAGGGACAAAAAATGTAGGTTTAAATGGGGAGGAGGGGAGTGCATTTTTCCTTCCTTTCTGTGTCAGAATGTTCATTCTTACTGTCTGTTCCCTGAGTCACTTGATAAAAGGTAAGGTACTTATAAAAGTTTACCCATTTAATGAGACCATGATTAAGTTGCTGCAGGGTATGTAATGCTAGAAATATTTTATATCAAAAGGAAACCAAAGCATTGTTTAATAAGAAATAAGCAAGATCATTTAAAAGAAAATAAAAACAAAAAGAGAGACATTAGCCAGAAAGGTTTCCGAGGAGGGGCTTGCTCTTCTTTGGTTATTAGAGAAAGGAGGATAGTAGACAGAGTAAGGAAGTGTGGCTCAGGGCACTTAAGAGCCTGCTTTTAACTCAGATCTTGAATTGCTGTGTGACATACCCAATCACTTTGCCTGCCTGGGTGTCATTTTTCTTCCCATTTATTTGGCCCTATATTCTATTTAAACTGTAAACTCTTGAGTCTGGGAGCTATGTATTCCTGTAGATGTTTCCACCTTTTTTTTGGTCTCTTTGTAAACCACTGGTGTAAGAATGTCCTCCTCTTTTCTGGTTTGGTTTGTTGTTGTTTTTTTCAATATGGGAGAAGTAAAAATAAGTGCAGTGATTTTACTGGCACTTTTCAAAATAGCCAGTATTGGTGTCACCAAGCTAAAATAGGGCAGAAAATCTGCACAGAAAATGTATGAGGAAGATTGAAGTAACCATGGGGAAATAGAATGAAGAATGACAGGTTTTCACTCCAAATACATAGTTTTAGCTAATTCAAGCTGTTAGTATTTATATGGCCTGTAATTACCTGGCACTGTTGCAGGAATAGGTCAAATTCTTCCAACAGTAATAATTTTGACCTTTTGAATTTCACTTACTGAAGTTGTTACAATTACATGTAACTCTTCTTCTCAAGTTTATTTTGAGTATGGAGGCAAATGGTAGGTATCAAACAACACTTCTTTTCTCTCACGGTAAAGAAATTACAAGTCTGAATCACGAGAAAAAACTTGAGTTTGGTTTTGTGTTCCATAACAAATAGAAAAAGTAGAAGGAAATGTTAAGCCCCAAACTACCTCAAAAAAAATTCTTCAGCTTTAAGAAATTTCAGAAGGTCATGCTGGTCTTATTCTTACAAGAGATATCTCATATTTTCTTCTTGCTTATGATCTGCACTCTTTGCAGAAGGCTCTTCACTGATGCCTCTTGCAGATCAATCGTACAAAATCAAATACTTTGTTTTCCTTGTTAATCCTATCAGATACTCATTTATCTCTTTTTTTAACTTGCATCTGTGGAGAAACCCTTGCCTCTAATATCTCTATAAAATGATACCTCAGTCCTGAACACTTTTTTTTTTGTTTTAATCTGACCTTAAATTTTCATCACTACACGTGGTTTCCCACAGTTAGAATGAGAATAAACAGCTCATTCAGAACCTCAGAAGGTTATTGGGAGTGGCTAACATGAATCCACCAAAGGGAGATCATATTTGACCAATCTGGTAGCCTTCTATGATGGTATGACTGGCTGGGTAGATGAGGGGAGAGCAGCAGATGTTGTCTACCTTGATTTCAGCAAGGCTTTTGGCACTGGCTCCCCTAACATCCTCATAGATAAGCTTAGGAAATGTGGGTTAGATGAGTGGACAGTGAGGTGGATCGAGAACTGGCTGAATGGCAGAGCTCAGAGGATTGTGATCAGTGGTGCAGAGTCTAGTTGGAGGCCTGTAACTAGCAGTGTTCCCCAGGTGTCAGTACTGGGTCCAGTCTTGTTCAACATATTCATCAACGACCTGGATGAGGGGACAGAGTGTACCTGCAGCAAGTTTGCTGATGACAAAAAGCTGGGAGGAGTGGCTGATACACCAGAAGGCTGTGCTGCCATTCAGCAAGACCTGGACAGGCTAGAGAGTTGGGTGGAGAGGAACCTAATGAAGTTCAATAAAGGCAAGTGTAGGATACTGCACCTAGGGAGGAATAACCGCATGCATCAGTACAGGTTAGGGGCTGACCTGCTGGAATGCAGCTCTGCAGAGCTGCAGAGAGAGACCTGGTAATCATGGTGGACAACAAGTTGACCATAAGCCAGCAGTGTGCCCTCATGGCCAAGAAGGCCAATAGTATCCTGGGGTGCCTTAAAAAAAGCGTGGCCAGCAGGTTGAGGGAGGTTATCCTCCCCCTCTACTCTGCCCTGGTGAGGCCACATCTGGAGCACTGTGTCCAGTTCTGGGCTCCCCAGTTCAAGAAGGACAACGAACTACTGGAGAGAGTCCAGTGGAGGGCTACAAAGATGATCAAGGGAATGGACCACCTCTCTTATGAGGAAAGGCTGAAAGACCTGGGTCTATTTAGCCTGGAGAAGAGAAGAGAAGACTGAGAGGGCATCTTCTCTACACTTATAAATATCTAAAGGGAGGGTGTCAAGAGGATGGGGCCAGATTCTTTTCAGTGGTGCCTGGCGACAGGACGAGGGGCAACAGGCACAAGCTGGAACACAGGAAATTCCATCTCAACACGAGAAAAAACTTCTTTGCTTTGAGGGTAGCAGAGCACTGGAACAGGCTGCCCAGAGAGGTTGTGGAGTCTCCTTCTCTGGAGATATTCAAATCCCACCTGGATGCATTCCTGTGCAACCTGCTGTAGGTGAACCTGTTTTGGCAGCAGGGTTGGACTAGATGATCTCTGAAGGTCCCTTCCAACCCTACCATTCTGTGATTATGTGATTCTGTGAATGGTAGCAACATTGTTACTCTTGGGAAGCTGCTTTTTAAATTCTTACTGGACTGTATGAAACTGTAAATATTATGGGAAAAACTATTCAATGAGCAAGGCTCAGAAACCATGTGTTATAAATCAGTACATGGATGCTCACAGCTTCAGCCATGAACAAAAATTGCCATAGAGTCTGATCTGCAGTCTCACCTGGATAGTCAACTCCTGAACAACAGCATAGTTTGAACCCATGCCAACATATACTCAGCTACTTTTGACCCTCACAGTACAGCCCTATTTTGTAACTAAATTACTTACAGCAAGGGCTTCTTACCTTCCTCTGCATTGGAGTTACAGGAAAATTTCTAAACCATCAAAAAAGATCAATATTTCATTGTGCGCATGGGTATTTGTAGCTTTTTCAACTGGAAGATGGAAGTAGTTTTCTTAACAGCACTTTGCTCCGTCACAGTACTTCAGAGCAAGTAGCTGAACAGTATGCCAGACATTACACTCAAAATCCTGACTCACCCTTAAAAATTCAGTGGCAGTACTGCTATCAGCTACAGCAGAGCTGGGACTGTTGGGAGAGCCCTCGCTTTCACCAGTATCATCTCTCCTGTGGTAGCACAGTGCCTAAGGAAGGAGAAAGGATCAGGGGGACAGAGAAAGGTTTTCTCTCTCTCAAGACTGCGGCCATTTAAATGGGGCATATTGTTTCACCACACTGCAGAAAGATGAAGTTAAAGCCAAGACTGCCAGAACTGAATAAGTTTATTTGGTAGGGATCAGTACAGGTTTTTCAGACCAGCTCCAGACTTTTGCTGATTTTTTTTGATACTGAACTCTATTTCGGTATAGTGGAGGGGGCTGGGGATATATCTTAGCCTGTTGAAGGGTGAATATTTTATTCAAAAGCTTTGGTGAAATTTTATCAAATAATTTAATCAAATCTGTGAATTGTTAGGTTAGTTCTACTAGTTGGGTTTCTAATAGGAAGAGCACATTTCATTCCAAAAATAACACTCAATAAATTATTCAACAAATAACATTTGGCCAGCTATTGCAGCAATTGAGAGGAATCTGTAGCAAAGCAGGCAAGATTAAACTAACCCTCAAATGGGCCTGAATATTGCAGACTTTTCCAGCAAGAAAAGTGCTTTCTATTATTCTCCTTTTCTAGTTTACACGTGAATGGAGAGAGGGAGTTGAAGACTGGAATCAGAAAGTAGACAATGCTCAGTATACTTTCTTCCAGATATTGCTAACTTAGGAGTGATAATGTTGCCCTTTTTCCTTTCTGTTATAATTACCACCTTCTAAGAAAAGTGATCAACTGTAGCATAAAAATGAAAGCTATGACCATCTCGGAGCACTACATGACTGCCTTTCTTGGACTTGGACTCTGTAGGACTCTCCAAAACAACTGCAAATATTCTTGCTCATTACCTCCTCTAAAGCTTTTCTGGAATCACAATAGCACCTTGTAACCACTGACTATGAAAGGGAGAAAATTCTGCTGAAGGTAAAACATACAGAGCATGGTTTGGAATCAGATCTATCCAGTCCTTTTGGTTTGTTTTCAGTTCAGAGCAAAAAAAAATCCACAGAGCATAAAAAGCTGAACTCATGGAGATCTACTTCCCAGAAGAACTTTACCTTCTCCCAGATTGCTCCTGCCTCAGTTTATGCAGCAAACCCACTTGAACTCTTAGTTCCTTATGAGATTTTTAACGCTGGCAGCATTCCATAGAGGAATGTGTATAGCTGTGTGTCCTGGTTTGAGGTAAAACAGAACCAATTTTGTTCAGTAACTTCGCTTCTTAGCTGGGCCTCTTCTAACTACTGAAATTAACAGCATATTGTGCAGACAATATTCACTCTCTCAGAGTGATAAGACCTATGTTTATAGTTGATGCCCAGGCATGGTATGCAGAGAGGCTCTTGCTTATACTTATTGCTATAACAGCCAAGGGAAACCAACTTTGTTGTTTGCCCCGTTGGAAGATCAGAAGCGAAAAAGCATAGTGGGGTCCCACCTGCAGGGAGGAGCGGACAGGACAGGTGACCCAAAACTGACCAACAGGGTATTCCATCCCATCTGCATCATGCTCAGTATAAAAGCTGATGGATCAAAGGGTCGAGGCCCTTTCCTTCAATGGCCGACGTCTGAGGAGGACCCTGTTCGTCTGCCTGTGATCCCGATCCTGAATCCAGATCCGGAATCCAGTTCCCGTCCGTCACCGAGTCCAGCCTGGGACTGGCCCAGTGCCAGCCGGTGTCGTGATTGTCATCTCGGGAGCTTGATACGGTTTTGTATATATTTTTCATTATTTCTTTTTATTTTATTATTAATATTTCATTAAAGTAGTTTAGTTCCTTCTAAACTCATAAGTCTCTTTTTCCTCCTCTACCTCTCTCTCTGAAGAGGGGTAGAGGGGAGCATCTGTCGGTCCCATCTGGGGTCCCCCAGGTCCCCAGTAGCCAATTTGGCCTAAACCACGACACTGTGTATATCTTGTATTTCGTAGCAGATTATTGTTGCCTCCAGCAAGTTTAGGGGGAATGGTTACAGATTAGCTTCTTCACTGAGCCTTCTCCCCTTTGCTTTCTGTAGACCCCACAGCCAGGTGAGCATGACACTGCACTCTATTTCCCTCGTCACCTGACGCACCTTCATTATTCCAGCTAGCTCCTGTTTAAGGAACTGGTGAGGGCAGATAGCCCTCACACATTTCTCCTGGCATCTCTCAAGTAGATGGCACTACAACCAAGTTTTCTGCATCCAGATACAGGCAAGCACCCACACATGCAAGTTGTTCCCTTCCACATCTGTAGAAGAGTAGATTTTGAGGTCTGCAACTCAGTTTGACAATAATACTGGTGGAGTTCCTACTTAGTATGGGTTAACACTTGGGTCATCCCCCTTCTTATAAAGAGACCCACACAAATTTCTGTCCCACCCAATTCTTTTGGAAATGCCCCCACAGGTAGACCAGAATAAGCAGTCATCTAAATATGGTGCTACAAAGCAGTATTCTCCTTTGCAGTGACCAGCTGGTAAAAGCACTGGGTTTGTTTACCCATGAGTTACAGTGACCTAAACTATGCCTTGCACTTAAATTGACTTTTATATATATATGTTGGTTTTCTGATCTTAAAGGTCCCTTCCAACCTAGACAATTCTATCATATGGACCCTACAGCCTACCTTCCCACTCTTATATGAATGCAAAACTATGCTGCTGCCTGTGCTGTGGAAATTGCATAGTGAATACCTTTTCTACCCAATAAACAAAGACAACCTGCTTTTCAGGCTGGTTACTGAAATACGTTCCAGGTTTATAAGCTGATCTGTGACATTTACTTCAGTCTTAAATTTACAGTCACCAACAAGTGAGGTTTACCCCTGTAATAGATGCATGTCTTTTGTTAGATAGTTTTTCTTCTGACAAGAAATGGTTTGGCTGTATTTCTCAATGGAGGAGGCAAAATATCCTCCTCACATTCCAAGAGAAAAAAAAAAGGCAGAAAAAAGAAGAAAAATGGTCTCTTTATCAGTTTTTTACTATTTGGCAACTTGAAGGTGAGGAGGGGCATAATTTATTACACCCATAAACAATATCATAGAAACAAGTAAAATAATAATTGATCTATATTCCTCAAGGAGAAATACGACTGATTTTTAGCCCAGAAAATTGTTATTCCATATAAGTGAAAACAGCACAATTCACATTCATGTACCAGACAAAAGATTAATTAGGAATTGGAATGGTTTATTGTGTCTGTGATACATTAGTTTGCTAGAGCTGTTGAGTTTGTCATTATTTCACTTTCTTTCAGAACAATCAATTTCCACAATCAGAAAATGGTGTAAATATTTTTTCCGTGAGTGAAATTTTTTTTAAGTGCCTGAAAAATTGTTACTGAGATTTAGAAATAAAAAGTATCACCCAGCTCTTCATGTTGTTGGGGTTTTTGTGGATTACTTTAGAATCTCAGTTATGCAACTGCACAACTGGAATTAAACCATCATCCAACTTCTGAATTTTTGTGAAAAATAGGCGTAAGCCTTCCTTGAAAATGTGTTGGGGAAGTGTTCCCCTGTTTTTACTGGCTAGAACTAGTCAGCTAACTACTGAACTAGTCTGCTAATTGCTTAATTTAAAATGTTAATTAAAACATCATAAGACTGAATTGGGGGAGTAGTGTTAGGTTTTGTGTGTGTGAGAATGTCATCTTAAATTACAGTCGGTTCTTACAGCTAAAAAATTGTAAGATGCTTATCTGTAAGCATCATAGCATTGCAGCAGGGATCACTGCTCTAAGGCAGTAGAGTAAGAATGACTTTTAATCTGGGATTGGAAAAGATGTTTAATTGGCCCATCTTCTAGTCAAAGAATAGAGCATCCTTGGAGACCTTCACTATGTTTTCTTACTTAGCTGGCTGATGCACATCATAAGATCAAGCTCTGTTGTTTTCACATTCCTGGTAGACATTATCCTTCTGGAAATGTCTCTTACTATGAATTTAGAGAGCTAGAAGCATCAGCAATTCAGGAGGTTGAATGGTGTGTAAACTGGAGGTTGCTTTGTAGCAGATTTTAGGGCAGAAAGCACATCTAGGGACACATATGTGACTGAGTGGGGTCTGTCTGTACAGTGTCACAGATTGTGTACCTCAATGTCATTTTTGTGTGGGAGAAGCAGTGGAAAAGAGGATTATTTCCCTTCTGACACAGAAACATTTTAGTGTTGAAAAGGTGATGGAAAGTGAAAAATACTCCTGTGATATATCAGACATGGTGTTTCCTTTCTCCCAGTCTTCATTTCTTCTCTTCCCTCCCTGCTGTTCATGTCTAGCTATGGCCCACAATGGTGAACTTTGTCTCAGTTGTGGCCAGAGCTCCCATGGCAATGATTTGGCTTCTACTTCACATTTTTCCCAAGGAAGCCTTCTGTAAGTTACATGTACTAGCCAAAGCTCTGCCAGAGGCAAGACAAGAGACATCTTGTGCATTGGACAAGTAGTTCTACAGTGGGTGTAAGTGGAGGGAGAAGTCGCTCCTTCTTGGCAAGGTATGGAGACAACTGATAGTTAAAATGTGCAGATGAAATCTTTGCAGAGGAAAAAGCAATCTGAGTGTTGTGTGGCAAAGGAACTAATTGGTCTGCATTCAGGCATTAATCAAAAGGAGGATATAGGGTGGCACAACGGACAGAGGCAATTTAAAAAAAGATTTCTGCTTCTGCATCTCAGTCAGGCAAGTCCCTAGCAGACCCATATGTTAGCAAAATACAAATGTTTCACAGAATCATAAAATCACAGAATCATTCTTATTGCAAGACATTTAAGATCATCAAGTCCACCTGTTAACCTAGCACTACTAGTTACTACTATACCATGTTCCTCAGCACATCTTTTAAATACCTCCAGGATGGTGGTTCAACCTAGGCAACCTGTTCCAATGCTTGACAACCCTTTTGGTGAAGAAATTTTTCCTAATATCCAATCTAAACCTACCCTGGTGCAACTTGAGGTAGTTTCCTCTTGTCCTATCACCTATGACTTGGGAGAAGTGACCAACACCCCCCTCACTACAACCTCCTTTCAGGTAGTTGTAGAGCAAGAGGGTCTCCCCTGAGCCTCCTTTTCTCCAGGTTAAACAACCCCAGTTCCCTCAGCCGCTACTCAGAAGACTCGTTCTGTAAACCCCTCACCAACTTCATTGCCATTCTGTGGACACACTCCAGTACCTCAATCTCTTTCTTGTAGAGAGGGACCCAAAACTGAACACAGTACTCGAGGTGGAGCCTCACCAGTGCTGAGTACAGGGGGACGATCACTTCCTTAGTCCTGCTGGCCACACTATTTCTGATACAAGCCAGGATGTTCTTGGCCTTCTTGGCCACCTGGGCACACTGGTTTCAAATGCAAACACTCAAGATATATTTTATCTTCAAACACTTCATCCGTTTCCACAGCTATGGAATTGTCCTACCCCAAAATTCTAAAAAAGTCTTTGTGCCATTGCCATAAAAGTTGAAATTAACTTTGGTAACAATGTGGCAAAACAATTCCCAGAAGAATATGAGAAACTATGTGCTCAGGTATTCAGCTCCTTAGTACCTCTTTCCTGCCTGCATTTCATACTCACTTTGGCAACGAACTGGGGTGACTGATTGCACATTCTTCGTGTGGAAAAACATATTTAATGCACAACAGAGCTCACTTTTTACCTGTCTTGAAGAGCATGTGGCAGAAAATATTGATAAACCTTGGCCTTTTTTTGTTTTGTTTTGCTTTTTTGGGACATTTAAGGACTTCTTTGCATTACCGACTTCTGGTGCAAAGCAAAGCTGAAGTCTTCCACATATTTAGCTATTGTTTGGTATATATGAAGCCAAGAGAGACAAACAAGTGTTTAACACTCAGCAGTGGAAAAATATGTCAAAGAGCTGTTGAGTTTAATGATTGTCTGGTGTTACTTGGAAAGGCAGGTCTTCTATCAGTAAGTACGTATTAAGTTCAGGCACAAAGTGAGAGTCAAGACTTCTGCTTCTTCCCAAGAAACAGCAGCCTTGCAAGGAGACAAAAGATCAGCCAGCAGCAGGAGTGTTGAGTCAGGGAAAAGACTTGGGAATTTTTATGGTTTTGAGCATGTTGGGTTGAAAATTTGCTTGGCAAATATGAGGCAAATGTGAGATTATAAATATTATAAGGTTTTGGGTTTTTTTGTGAGATTGTAAGTTATTACTCTGCAGCTCCTTTCATTTAAACTTGCGGCAACTGACAATATGTAGTGTTTGCTGGAGCCTTTAGAAAGATTATATAGGAAGATAATACTTCTGTCCTGCAGTACGTGCTGAAGGCAAACCCTCTCTCTGCTGAGCTTGGCCTTATGCTGCAAGGTTGTACATCCCCTTCCAACTCTCCCTGACTTTTTTCAAAAGCCTTATTTTAACATAGATAGTGACAATCGTGATTATGACACCTCTGTTTATGGCTTAGTTAAGTTAAATCCTAATTGCATAAGGGTGCAAAACATCCTCACAGGCCTGTGCAAAAAAAGGAATTGTACTGTCCGAGGCTTGCAGGATCTCTCTACAATATCTGCATCAAGAAAACGGGCTTTGTTTCATCTGCCCAGGCATTGATGTACTTCACATATATCCATGAATTACATATATAGTCCCTGATTCAGGAGAGAATTTACATAAATGGCTTAAGTCTAAGGTTGTGCTTAAATTTAAGCACAGGGTTAAGTGTTCTCCTTTTTCATAGATTTCTGTCGGGAGCATTTCTCTACTTGTCAACAGGATAGTTTATTCTCGGTTTTTACAGGTCAAGAACAGATTTCATTAAATTACGCACCTTCTTTTCTAGCTAAAGCAGTATAAATGTAAGTTTTGCAACTTTTGTCTGCTCACCAGTTAAATACTGCCATAAGTGTAAAGATATTTTCTGTTAAAGCTTAAATGCTTTAATATTGTTCTTTCTTCTGTCTCTCATATACACGTTTATTTTCAGGAATATATTATTCAGACTTTCCTAGTGATCTGCTCTGTAATGGCTATCATCCAGAAACACACATAAATTTTTCAACTTCTAACTCATGAACTTTACAAGAAAATGCTCTGGTTTAAACCTAGGCACATGTTGAAGTACTTCGCTGAAAGTGGATCTGCTTATGTGAATTTTGATTTTTTTTTATCGTCCAGATTTTCACAAGAAGTGATCCTCAATCAACTTCACTTTAGAAAGATAAATGAAATGTCCAGAAAGCAACAGCTGTTTTTTGGGGAGTCGCTAAAGTTTTTAAAGTCTTACAGAAATTGTTCTGCCAAATTTGTTTGAAAATCTGATCTTAATCTTGAGTCCATTGTGTGAGTGCTAAACAATGCTTTGAGTCCTAACCAGCAAAATGGCCACGTTGCAACTCCCCCAAACAAAAACATGGCTGCTGTTTCCTCCTCTTAACACTCCTGTAATTGATAAGATACTCTCTTAAAAAGCAAGGTAACTTGAGTAGCAAGCCTAAATTGACAGTAAATAAATAGAGTTAAAATCCTTTCTATCAACAGTGTCTGTGCAGTGCTCTGACATTCTTGTTTGGAAGTCCAGCATGGATAAACTTGTCTTTGTGTACAACAGCAGTACAACTAAAATAAAAACCCCACAGCTCCATCAGATTTGTGAAAATAAGAGGCTAGCTCACTCTTGAAACTACCCAAGGTAAATAACCAGAAAGATGCAGAGATCCCAACATCAGAGTTGCCCACCTCTGGTTTTCATTCTGTCCCAAGATGGTATTTATTTAGTGGGAAGTAATTGTGATAGTCTTACTCCAGGGGCTGCCTTCCTTTGTCACTGTGACTAGTTTGAAGTAGGGACATACACAGCATACACCATGCTGACATGCAGCAAAGCATACGCCTAGAAGCTGCACAGATTGAACTTTCTTGACTTTCAAAGCCTTTCTGTCTGGGTTAAAGCATATTGACTAGAGTGAAGGGAAAAGATTGGTTCAGTGGTTTTTTGCACATGCCTGTCCCATAATGCTCCCCTCATCAACACTGTTATGGAGACTTTGTTGCTAGCATCACAAAGATTTGTCCTGAGAGGTACCTGTGTGTTTGTTGGTAGGATATAGTACATTTATACCCATAGTCAGAGGCCCTGTAATGGAAGTGACAACTTAATTTGATTACCTTGTTTGCTCACATAGACTGGCCAGAGGATTTAGTTTCAATTTTTAGCATTCATTAGGCACTGTGGAGGTGAAGCATTTTGTGAAAGAAATTTGAGAGTCCCTGAGAGTCAGTTTACTGAGTAAATAGGTGATTAGGTCTCCCCAGTATCTTGGATCTGCAGGTCGGATGATGAGAGACGAAATCTTGTTGCGTTTTGCAGCAGCTGGTAATGCTAGTCAAAAACAAGACTGAAAAAAACAGTATCTTACTGTATTCTCTGGAAGAGAGGCAAAGATTTGATTTCTTTTAGCACCTCTTCTGTTCTCAACAACACTCTACAGAGTCATCATTCAGCCGTTTTATCACCCAAATATTACAGAGAGACAGTTGAGAACAGAAAAGGTGCTAAAAGTGCTGAGTTTTTGTAACTGTCAACAAGCATAATGTCAGTTAGTCAGCTATTAATTGATTAACCCCCGTGGAAGGGGCACTTAGACCTCAAGGAATTTCTAGCTCAAGAGGCATAAACAAGAAAAATCAGACATGGGGGGAAGTTGAGAGGAAAGGGACTATTTGATTTTTATTGCTATATGAGTTTTGTTCACTGTATTTTGGGTTAAATTTTACTGTCCATATACTACTGCTATGGACTCACTGATTTTATTGTTAAAGAGGACAGAATCCAGTCTTCCATCTCCTGGCTGGGAAAGCTGCTTTCTATCTTTCATTACCTTCTCTTTTCTTTTTTCTTTCTTTGTGTGCTGGCTGGTGAGATACCTGTTGTTAGCAGCACAAATAATCAAAACCACGTCCTTGTTAAAGTCAGCCAACAAGCTGTTTATGACTCAGAAAAGAAACCTTCTGGTTATTTGGCTCAATTGGAGACATATGGACTAGCTACCTCCCAAGAGCAAATGGCAGTGAGTCAGAGAAAGAGACTCCCTCCCCCAACACTAAGCAGGAACTGTTGACCTAATTGACAGATAAAGGATCTGGCAGGTTAAATGGAACAGAAATTGATACAGCTATTGCTTAAAATTCCTTTTACCTCTAGGTTTAAGCAAACAATAGGAAGCACCAATAAGAAATGAAATTATTTTAATCTATTTTATGAAAAAAGACAGAGATGCTACAATTACTTACATTGTGCCAGACTTTGTACATATACATATGCCAACATCGTTTCTTGTTGAATAGTACAAATCATTGCATAAAAAAAAACCACAAAAAACACACACTTTAGTATGAACATAAGTGAGCCTCAAGAGTTACAGTAGATAAGGCTGCTGTAATCTACAAACCTACAGCAGTTGCAGAAGAGCTTTGCTGATGCACACAAGATGAAGCCATTTACGTAGAGACTTGTACTCTAGCATGCGCTATCACAGTCATCAAGGTCAGCTATGTATGTATTACACAAGAACCTATCCGCTACAGCTATCGTGGCTTAGGGACTTCACTTAATAGTAATCTAATTGTCCAGCTAAGGATTGTCAGAACTTTCCTGGCACTGGCTTGCATATTTGAGGGAACTAGAGGCATCATACCTCAGATGCTTGGATTTATTTTTAGTTTTTAGGCCAAAAAGTTTTTCCTTTTCTCCTCTAAGCTTTTGTCTAAGCCTTGTAGACAGTATAACATTCCTGCCTGTCCTGGTTTGAGGTAAACCAGAACAATTTTCTGTTCAGTAACTTCACTTTTTAGCTGAGCCTCTTCTAACTACTGAAATTAACAGCATACTGTGCAGAAACTTTTCGCTCTCAGAGTGATAAGACCTATGGTTATAGTTGATGCCAAGGAATGGTATGCAGAGAGGCTCTTGCTTATACTTATTGCTATAACAACCAAGGCCAACCAACTTTGTTATTTGCCCCATTGGAGGGTTGGAAGCAGAAAAGCGTAGAGGGGTCTTACCTGTGGGGAGGAGCGGACGGGACAGGTGACCCAAAACTGACCAACAGGGTATTCTGTCCCATCTGCCTCATGGTCAGTATGAAAGCTGAGGGATCAAAGGGTCAGCTCTCTTTCTTCAACGGCCAGTGTCCGAGGAGGACTCTCTCTGTTCTTCTGCCTGTGATCCTGATCCTGAATGCAGATCCGGAATCCAGTTCCCATCTGTCACTGAGTCCAGTCTGGGACTTCCCCAGTGCTAGACGGTGACGTGATTGTCATCCTGCGAGCTTGATACGGTTTTGTATATATTTCATTATTTCCTTTTCATTTTATTATTAATATTTCATCAAAGTATTTCAGTTCCTTCTAGACTCATAAGTGTCTTTCTCTCTCTCCTGCCTTTCTTCGGAGAGAGATAGGGGAGAGCATGTCATTCCACCTGAGCGGCCAATCTGGCCCAAACCACAACACTGCCTTAGCTACTGCAGATGCTGCTGACACAAACTGATTTTTACAACTCCAGTCTTATTTTCTTGATGTTTGCCTATTCTTTATATTTGACTCTGATAAAATTGTTGTGGCAGATGCCTTGATAAGTTCCTATTGCAGCCTGTTTCCTTTCTGACCCAGCATTAAAGTAGTTGCTTTCTTTTTTACAGCACTTTGAAAAACTTGTCTCACAAATTATGGCGTGCATATTTTATAAAGCAACTTGGTATGCTAAAATACACCTGATTGTGCCTGAAAGCATCTGTCCAAGTGGAAATGAACCTTCAGAAGTTCATTATTTTCAGTCTTACAAGTGGTGTTCTGTACACAGATATAGATGCAGAAATCATGGCACAAAATGCAGAGTCCATATTTGAACCTGGAACTGTCATTTATTCATTTTGGAGCTCAGCTGGGTGTTCTGCTCTTGATAAAACAATCACAGAGAGAAGTGCAGAGCTGCACTGGACATGTGAACTATGAAGGGGAACGTAAATATGTAAATTGATGTTCAGTGAAGGGAAAAAGCTGTCATCTCGGACTGCTTCCCTGCTTCCCTTTCTATTGTACTGAGCACCAAGAAGAGCCCCTTCTGTTTAATACATGCTCCCTAACTCCCAACTGGACTGGAGTCCACTGGGAGAACATTGTCACAAGGACAGTTTCCTCACAGCAGCACTCCTTACAATAGAGTTGTACAGTATAAGGTACAAGAAAATTGTTCTTCCTACTTTATTTGCGCTTTGGTCAGTGAAGGAACAGCCCTGGATCCATAAGCTGTACAGGTCAGTGAGTATCTTGCTGGTAACCATACTTTGTTTCTCCTCACTGCCATCTATACAGCCAACTTAGTGAAAAATGCCCAAAGGTGATGCACAAAGCAAGAAGGCACGGGCTTGATCTAGCTGTGTAAGGATAGCAAAGCCTAAGCAGTGAATAACAAGCACCACATACAGAGAGGCCACCACAGTGCTCAAGGCCAGTGAAATGAATGTTCCTGAATTGTTCTGTGAAAAGTTTTGGCTGCAATATTTTAATGCTCAAACCTACTTGCCTTTTTCTTTTATGTTTCTTCTCTTTTTCCTTTGAAAAGGGAGGGAAACAGTGCAGAAAAAGCAGAGACACAAAAACTATAAATCAAACCCAGGAAATGTTTGAAAGATGTAAACTCATGTTTCTGTAGACAGAGACAGTAGTAGGATTACACTTGGAAAATACTTGAAATAGACTCAAAAATACTTGAAAAATATTCCACATCATTGTTTAAAAATGAACAATAACTTCTTGTATCCTGTCATCTATTTGTTTAGTGTCCAAGAAGGGTTCTTCCTCAAAATAGTTTTTATGGTGGTTGCACTGATGATTTCTTGTCAAAATAAACTGGAGATAAAATTGTACAGGGGAAAGGAAGAATATTAGAGGACAGAAACCAAACCACTGTGATGGCCAGTTGCTCAATAAACTTGCTGTCAGTGCCCCTCAATGTGCTTTTCTACTTGAGAATCTGTTGAGCTCTGACACTTTTACTCTTTGTAGCACATGAGAAAATAGTCTCCCTCACAAATCTGCAACCAGGTTGGAGGACTTCTCCTCATAGTTTGCACAGGTTTTGAGGGCAAGGAACATTGTGAGGAGGCAGCAACTTGGAAAAGGTAGAGTGGTCAGAGTCTATAACCCTCAGAGCCAAGCAGCTGAGTGTCTCCCAGTACTTCTTCAGGGAACCATATTGTCCCACCTCAAACAGTACACAACTTTCCTGTTCAAGCTGTGAAATAGTCATGTTGATATACATGTTCTAGGGCAGGCTTATTCTGGGACTGTAACCATGTGACCTAATCTTTCTGAGCTAAGATCTGCACACTGCAAGGGAGGTAAATAGCAACTTGTTTGCTTTGCACAACATGAAGTTTCATTTTGTTGAAGATGTCCCTGGTCATTGCAGGGGGGAGAACTGGAGGGGTGGGTTGGACTAGATGACCTTGAAAGTTCCCTTCCAACCCAAACTATTCTATGATTATGGCAGGGCACAGATAGTAGGCAATGGGGGCTGTACGTGCATCTGGAAAAGGCAATGTAGGGTGACTGCAAGGTGCCTTGTTGGATTTCTGCTGTGTATCGCAATCTGTGAATAAGAGCAGATGCAGGATTGCCACATCAGCCCACTGAGTGCTCTAAGTGCTAACGGCAACATTGTGGATGCCTCTAGCTACAGTAAAGGAGATTCATGGTTAAACACTCACTTGATGTTCTTTTGTGGCTCATGCCATAAGCCAAGCCATTGAAGCTCCCAATCCAGCATTGTGTTGCTGGCTGAAGCTGTAGGACGATATTATTGAGTGGCACGATCTCAGCTTAAGTCTGCAGACTATTAAGTGAAACGAGCATGTGAAAATAAGCCATGTGCTACCCATTCATTTATTCTTCATTAGGTTTGTTCTGTGGAGAACGATGTGCCAGTCCCAGCCACTAATCACCTGTACAGTTTGAGCTGGGTCCACTTTTAATTCCTGAACTACAATGTTCTGCTCCTATTTTGGCAGATGAACATTACAGCAGGTGTCAAAACAGATGTGTACCATTTTTGAGCTCCGAATACAGGAGTGGTGGCACATTATCACTGTATGAAGGCTGGCTATTTCACAGAGCTGGAATTACTGGATGGTTGTGCTCAAATTCCTCCCTTTGGTCTACATTTGAAGCTAATGAAAGCAGTCTGTCAAAAATCTACTAAATTAAGGACAGGATCCAGAGTGTGTATACTTTAAAAACTGCGTTACAGAAGAGCTTTGAGTGCTGAGGAGATAAGTGAATTGCTTTTTTATGCATTCATCACAGGTACAGAAGCTTCTTGATAGGTATTCAGGGAATATCCTACTCCAAGGTCTGCTGTGAAAACAGGTAAGCAAGTTGTTTTTTCTAGTAGCCTGTATCACTTCTTTTGAGTCAAGTAGTTGTGATGAAGATACACACGGTATGTGTCCTTTACCACCACAAGATTATGGATGCTTATTATGACAACTGAACTATGTCTTGAGATGACTAACTGGGGGGCAGGGGGGTATTTCCTTTGGAGTATGATAAATGAAGCTGTCTTCTAGAGTATACTTGTACTCAAAAAAATGGTAGATTTGTATAGAAGGGTGTAGGATGAGATGGTGTTGCAGTTTCATGGACACTAATGACTTAATCTTTTAAAACCAGCATTTGTATTTTCTACCACGTCTTATAATTTTTTATTTTTAAAAATTCATAAAGGAAATGTGTTAATATATGGTCAGTCGATACAGATTGACAGGTTTTAAAATAAATGCATGAAACCAAACCGTGCTGAAACACAAAGTGCAATTGGAAGCAATGTATTGATAACTGTCACCAGTTTTGGAGGACTTGCTTGTCACAGGGTCTATTCTTAGCTGCATCTTTTCTGGTCATACTTGTTTCTTTGTCACTTGAACAAGAGTAACCCTTCCCATGCTGTCTTGAGAAAAGTTATTATTTGCATACAGAAATTCAACTTCAGGTTGCACTTAGAGTCTCAGGTTATGCCAGGAGTTGCCCATTAGTGGATAGGTTCTGGTTATAAGCCTGTCATCATTCTATAGTGTTCTTAAATAAATGCAGAATCATTGGGACTTAGCAATGTTGTATTATTTTATTTTCCTTTCTGCATATTACACAGTGTTGTGGTTTAACCCCAGCTGGCAACTAGGACCATGCAGCCACTCGCTCGCTCACCCTCTGTCCCCAGTTAGGGTAGGGAGAAGAGGGAGTAAAGGAGGAGGGAAAAAAACATCTAGTGGGTTGAGATAAAGACAGTTTAATAGAACAGTAATGGAAGAGGGGGAAAAAACCAATAATAATAGTGGTAAAAGAATACACAAAGAAAAGTGATACAACACAAGTCACTCTCACCACCCAATGATTGGTGATTCCCATCCTGAGCAGTGATCACAGGTTTCTGCCTCTGGCTAACCCCCATTTATGTACCCAGTATGACGTCTGTGGTATGGAATATTCCTTTGGCCAGCTTGTCCTGTCTATGCTCCCTCTCAGCTTCTATGGGAAGATGAAAATGTCCTTGACTAATGCAAACATCACTTAGCAACAACTAAAAACAATATGTGTTATCAAATTATTCTCATACTAAATCCAAAACACAGCAGCTACTAGAAGAAAAAAAAAAAACCAAACCAACAACTCTATCCCAGCTGAAACCAGGACACTCAGGAAAAGAAAGTCCTGTGATATCAAATAATTGCATGAATTTATATGACCTGATTACAGAAGAATGTTACAGTAAAATACTAGATCACGTTCCTAGCTCTGATAGTTGCCAGGGTTCCAAAGCAGATTTACTAGAAACACACACTGGCATTGGTTTGAGTCTGCAGGAAGGATGAGGAAAGAGCCCCTTTCATGTCAGCACAGTGGGCTCATCCCATCTCTCAGGCCACCTATCACAGACTGGGAGAATGGCCCTCAGATGTGCTTGGTTGCCTCTGCTGACCACAGCCAGCATTAAGAATACTGTAGAGTGCATTGTTTAAATTGTATATCGGCAAAGCTGAACAAAATTAGTTCCACCCGAAATAAGGCTCAACTTGATGGTAGCATCAGAGACCATGGCAGAGACTATCATGTTTTTTCCTTTGAAGCTCCTAGCAGTGCCCAAGGTGACACTTGACTATCTGACTGAAGTTTCTCTCCGGTCCCTAATCTCCAAAGTAGATTAGGGTCTTTCATATGAAATTGATAGCAAAATCCCTGATGGACCTATAGGAGTCACTTATAGCTGTTTTTTTCATAGAGAGCTGGTATTTCCTGAAAAAACGTAGGAATCTCCATATCCTCTTAGCACCTGTTTTTTTCACAAGATCCCCCTGACTAGAAAAACATCATCTCCAACTCTCTATCTTCAGCTTTGAGACCTGCCTGAGGCAACTCAGCTGTCATTGATGGGTCCAAGACCAAAAGTTGGCTTTATTGTAGCTGGGCTGGGGGCAGCACTTATAATCATTCTTGGTATTTTTTCTGTCTTTCAGAGAAGAAAAACAGCCAAAATCATCTGGAGTGTAAAAGCCAATTCCAGAGAATACCCGTGGTCAGTTTCAGATTAATCTTTTGTCTTCTAAGAGAGGATAGGTTTGGCGATCACTTTGTTTCTATACAACAACAAAAATATTTTGACTGATTATATAAGAGCTATGTTTCTCCTTTTTTTCTTTCACTTTTAGAATTCTTTGACGTATAAGCCAAACAAACGACCCCATCTCTCCTCAACTTAGCCTGTCATAACCTACTCAGATCTCAGCTGTGTGTGAGAAAAACTACGTTTTAGGAAGGCTCAGAAGAAAGACTAACTGTTTGCTCATTTTCAAATGACAGTGTAGATGCATGCAATGAAACTATCAATGGTTAAGTAAATTGAAATTATTTTCAAGGACAGCTTTCCACAATGTTCATAAGGAAGACAATCTTACAATTAGATAGCATGTCTTTTTTAAGCAATGTGAGAATGGCTGATATTATTCTTACAAGGTCTATGCATTCTTTCTACCTCTCTCATTTTTTCACAGAACAGCTGTCAGCTAATGGCTGTTTGCTCAATGCCTGACAAATGACCAAGAAGTCACTTGAAATATTCCAGAGGCTCTGTATGGACCAGCAGTACAATGTGTAATAGATTGTCACAGCAAATCATTAAACAGAAAAAAACAACTCTTGAGGCACTTTCCTCTCAAGGATTTATCTTTTTTTTTTCCCCAACTTTTTTGTAATTATGGCCGTTCCAAATTAATGCTTTTAGCAGATGCATTCAAGATCTTCCTAAATCATCTAAATAATGGCAAAGGCAAAAATTAAAAGTAAAGCACTCCCCAAGCATTCTTGTCATCTACTTAAGCAATTATCTCTTCTTCAAGTAAAAGCAAAATTTTTGTCTTAGTGAAGAATTTATGAAAAAAGGCACAAAGTTCCTAATGTGAGAAAGTATGCTCTCAAGTCTTTTCCTAAGTAGCACAGTACACAAGAACATATTATCAACATGATTTAAGCACAAATTTAATAGATTTTTTTATTTGAATTATGAATATTGAGTTTAATCTTTTCCTCAAAAAACACTATGACTCAGAGTCACCAAATGCAGAAAGGTAACTCATAGAATCTTAGAATGGTTAGAGTGGGACAGGACCTTAAAGGTCATCTAGTTCCAACTGCCCTGCCCTGGGCAGAGACACCTCCCACTAGACCAGGTTGTTCAGCATTTATATAAAATGGGATGAAAAGAATATTTACAGTTACATGTTGAAGGTGACTTATAATTATTCTTTGGCTTCATTCAGTAGCTAAGCATTAGTCTCCATTTTGTAAAAATTGTTTAAGCTAGTTTATAAACGTACAGTGTCTTGTTAACTAAAGCATCGTAGTTGGCATTTCTGTAACTAATCAGCTGCAAGGAAGGAGGTTGGCAATGTAATAGTTGTACATAATAGGCATCTTTGTGGTAAAAATGTATGTCTGTGCAGATAGAACAAAATACCTGTTCTATGTGTATTTTCTAAGTCATACTTGTAGGAATATCTTCATACAAGTATTTAGTTTCATGTAAGTGACTGCTGTGATTATATCAGTGAAAATGTTTTCATGCATGTTAAGCTTGTGACTAAGAAGTGATGTCAAAGACTCGAAAGCTTCGTCACATCAGACACAGTGTACAGTCCGTACAGATAAGATAAAATGGAAAAAAATAGGAGTTTTATCTTAGAGTTAAATTGACTGAACTTTTTGCAGTTTACCAAGAATTAAATGGAATATGGTTTGTCCTTTTGACCCTAATGGAAGCTTGGCAGTCAGGTTGTTCAGATGGAAGATAGAAATACTGGGTTTCATGTCCCTGCATGTAATGTGCAGCTGCATGAGACACTGTTTGTGGTCAAACTCACAGCATGTGCATGCTAGGGAGAATTTGCAATCTTGATATGTAAACCTTCAAAAGTCAACTGGAAGGATGGTCAGAGGGCTGCTTCTCTGATGCTGCTTCAGAGAAAGGCAGAGATGGAGATGGTGGTATTTATCAAGCTTTCCCTCTTTCTGGTGGGGTTGAGCCTAGTCAAAAGAACAAAATCACAGTGAGATGTCTGCAGGATAGTGAGGAAAGGGGAAACGACTGAGGAGATACAGACGATGGTGGGGTCTGCAATTCCAGTCTGCGTGCCATCCTCCATGCCTGTTTCCATTGTATCTGAGTATGTACCAACTTCCAGTGGTTGCTCTCCAGGAACAACCGTGTGTCATCTTCTTTAGCCTTTCAAAGATGACACCAAAATGCAACCCAATATCTGCAGAGTGACAAGCTTTTTTCATTTTAGCTTTCTGGCCCGCAGCTGCTAGAAATCTTACACGCAGAAGGACTGGGCTTGTTTTAGCATGTCACTGAGTTCCAGTTCAGACTTTATAAAACTTTCAGTTCTCAAAGACTGAGAACATCACCCTCTGGCCAGGGTTCAACTGAATCAAGGCCTGTTTTGGTGCTTTGTGAACTTGGTTCTTATTTACAGAGGAAACTAAAATTAAGGTTGTGTGAAAGACCATGAAGCAAAAACACTAAGTGACTGCTGAGACAGGGCTCATCAGTAGCTAGTTATTCAACCTGAAGATGAAAAATGCCACCTTGAAAAGGTATAAACCCCAAAGAATATAAGAGAATTGGAAGACAGCAACTGAGCACCATCAAGAATCAGACTATTACATGAAGCACTAAAGGTTGATCCTTCTCTGCCTGCCTGGCTAGCAAATACAGAATCTTATTAGGGTGGTAAGCATGTAAATGTTCAGCCAAGTAGCTCATTAGTCCTAGCTAGTTTTTGTATATAAGCCAATAAATATGTTTTGTATGCTTTTCACTTGTATTTATCCTGTTTGCAGAGTCTTTGTGCATGTGGCAATAGTTTACCCAATGAAGAGACATGGAGGTGGAAAGTTTCAAGTACTTAGTTGTTCATACATTGCCTACCATTAGCAAGGCAAATACAGTCCTGAATAACTGCTTACTGTTAAGAGTATTCACATCAAACACACCCAGCACACCTGCAGTTCTTTAAATAATTAAAAAAAAATAAGAAGAGAGAATTAAAATCATTGAACACAGAATACTTGATAAAACCAGCTAAAGTGTTTTTTGTTATAGACTGGCCCTTAGAAGCCTTTAGAGTGCTTCAGGGACCACTTCATCCTCATGTGCTGTCACTGGTTAGGGTTGCTTATCTGTGATGTTTAACTTCTGATACATGTCCCAGTCCAGAACTGTAATGACTGTGTGGGCAGCTCCCACTTTGACTTTGTAGATCTCTTTGTGTACTGCATGTTTAGGTTCCTATGTACAACCACTTTGCTTCTGCTGCACCTTTCCCTTGATCATAAGCATGCATGGTGGCAATATTTATGATGCTGTTAGGTTTTAGTCCAATCCTCTAAAAGTTCTAAGAGGATTCCAGCTACCAGGATTGTGATGCCACTTCTGGCACACAGTACTGAAAGCAAATTTCTGTAGAGTGCACTCACTCAACAATACCAAAACCCTTCTTTTGACTGCTGAGCCAGACAGCAATGGACCTGAAGAAGAGAACCAGGCAAAAACATGGTGTGAGGCCTCCCAATTCTATTTTATATAGGAACCTGCAGAATATCTGTCAGTCTGGGTTATGCAATGAAGCAAAAGTTAGCTGCATTCGCACAACAGCTACATGTCTCATTTAATGGGTTTTAGGGCAGCTGGGGCATCTTTAAATGTTTAAAGGGCAGCTGGTTAGTCAGAACTTGAGTGAGTCACCTATTCAGTCTGCACAACTTTGGCAGAGATTTACCAGGTGTAACAGCTTCAACAGCAGGCTTTTGATACAGAGATAGGGAAGGGGAGAGGAAGCTTGGTGGGAAAAAAAGTTTCACACACAGAATCACAGAATCACAGAATTTTCAGAGTTGGAAGGGACCTCTAGAGACCATCTAGTCCAACTCCCCTGCCAAAGCAGGATTGCCTAGAGCACATTACTCAGGACTGCATCCAGGCGGGTTTTGAAAATCTCCAGAGAAGGGGACTCCACAACCTCCCTGGGCAGCCTGTTCCAGTGCTCTGTCACCCTAACTGTAAAGAAGTTTTTCCATGTGTTGGAACGGAACTTCCTATGTTCCAACTTATGCCCATTGCCCCTCGTCCTGTCACTGGGAACCACCGAGAAGAGTCTGGCTCCATCCTCCTTCAACCCACCCTTTAGATATTTGTAAGCAGTAATAAGGTCTCCCCTCAGCCTTCTCTTCTCCAGGCTAAAGAGTCCCAGCTCTCTCAGCCTTTCCTCATAAGGGAGATGCTCCAATCCCTCAATCATCTTGGTTGCCCTTCGCTGGACTCTCTCCAGCAGTTCCCTGTCCCTCTTGAACTGGGGAGCCCAAAACTGGACACAGTATTCCAGTTGTGGCCTCACCAGTACCGAGTAGAGGGGGAGAATGACCTCCCTCGACCTACTGGACACACTCTTCCCTATGCAGCCCAGGATTCCTTTGGCCTTTTTTGGCAACAAGGGCACATTGCTGGCTCATTGACAATTTACTATCTACCAGGACCCCCAAATCCTTCTCCTCAGAGCTACTTCCCAGCAGGTCCACCCCTAACCTATACTGGTGCCCAGCATTCTTCCTTCCCAGGTGCAGGACCTTGCACTTGCTTATGTTGAACCTCATTAGGTTCCTCTCTGCCCAGCTCTCCAGCCTGTCCAGGTCACGCTGGATGGCAGCGCGGCCCTCTGGAGAGTCAGCTACCCCTCCCAGTTTGGTATCATCAGTGAACTTGCTGAGGATACATACATATTCAGCTGTCACAGTGTTCTCATTGCAGTAGTTCTGAGGAAGTCACTCTTGACCCTAGATCAAATACAAAACAAGGCAGGAGCCTAATGCATCCAGGTCTGAAAGCATACTATTCTCAAAGCATATATGCAGTCTAATATAGGTATGTTGCTCTCATTACATACACAATATAGACATGGTCTATGCATGCATAATGGCTATCTATCATGCAGGGGTCTCTACCAGCCCAGTGCTGTCTAGTCTAATAATCTGGCTTCCAAGTTTCCAGAAAACTGAGACAGTGAGCAACTAGATGAGAGAGAGGAGATGACCTGATAAATAGTGCTTTACAGCCAAAAACTGTAGGCTAAGGAGTCATTATGTGAGAGAAGGCTTACTTGAAAAGAGAGGTGGTGTCTCCCTCTCTCTTTTGCAGAGGCATGAGAGAGGATCAATGGTGCCTGCATCAGAGGAGACTGTGCGTCTTATTGATCTTGCTGTATTTTACAGAAATGCTTTAAAAGCAGCAGCAGGTGCAGTATCAGTGACAAGTATATGCAATTTTCATTGAATGGTTGAGGAAAATAAAATATTAAAGCAAATAGCTGTCTACCAACATATTGTCCACGTTTCAGTTATTAAGGTCTATCAAAATTAAATAGTGGGCAAAAGCATTTTTAAAATAAAAAATTTGCATTTGCCCTTCATTTCAGTTGTTATTTAGCCAGTTCCTCTACTGAGCACTATAGAAATTGTTCAGTGACACATTGTTATCTTCTCCATTATCAAGTAGAGCTACTCTGTTGCTTGACAGAAATTGAAAAAATTGGTCACTAGTGCATTTTTCAGTACTGATATCTGTGTCTATGGCAAGGCCTCTCTTTGGATTGCTCCTGGCTTGGCTCACTCTGCTGCTGGATGAGTGACTGGCACTCTATTTCTCTTTGCATTGTAATGCTGTGGGTGGCTGGAGTTCGGGGGTTAGAAGTCAGGACTTCCAAACTCTCATCCGGCTTAGGAAGGCAGGATGGTTTGCTGCTTATGGAGCTCTTGCAGACATAGGAAAGCTATTCTTGAACCTGCTCTGCATCTTAACATTGCTATGTGATCTGAAGGGAAGGTACCGGGTGAGGCATTCTTTGCTTTAATCAGGGAAAGGTTAAGTGTCTCATTTTACATTAAGTCAAAAAACTTATATTAGGTGTTTAGACACCTTATTCAGACAATAGAGAAAGCTATGAGTCTTCTGAGAATGATTCACTTGAACTTTATTAATATCCAGAGTTAACATAAGATGAATCACCTTATTGAACTGCCTCTCTCTCCTTTAACTTGGATGAGGTGGATCTTACCCTTAGTCTTTCATTTCCTACCTGCGAAGTGCTTCATGATTTTCTGTCAGTAGTGCTTGTAAGGTACTCATACTCTTTAATAGTATTACAGACCTTAGCTATCTGTGTAATTCAATCAAATTGCTCTGCTCTTATTAATTGTTTGTCAGGCACACTGAGTTTTTCTAAATTAAAGTACATTAATTTCACACACATAATGTATCTGAATCCCAGCAAAGCTAGCCACGGGAAGGCTTTGGTTGATAACTGCACAAATTCTTGTCTGCTGTAAAAGAACAGCAAACAGAACAGAAGGACTCAAGAGCTGATGGAGATTGTAAAGAGCTGGACACACTTGCCTGTGGAAGCAGTGGATTCAAGGTTTTAATGAACAAGAGAAACGAGTATCTGTTAGATTTGAATTACATCAGGCTGTTCCTGCCTTTGGGCAGCAGGGTGGATCAAGGACCTTTTGTGGTCCTTTCCACCCTCATTTTTTAAAGATCTAATTATTTCTTTTATTTCAAAAATAATGCAGACCTTTTGGTGCTCTGTGCTCTGGCTTTTTCCCTCTCTTAAAGTGGTATAAATGTGGCGCCACTGAATGCACTTCAGAATTAACTTTGAGGAGGAAAATTATCCCCATATGTTAAGTAACCACATCTGCAGACCTCTCCTGGTAGATAATCAGTCAGATGTTAGATATCTACTTAGAAACATAAGATTCATTTCACTGAGCTGTAGACATCTCACTTATAGTTATCTAACCATAAGGTAATTGTGCAGGCTTCCTATAGGGAGGCAGAAACATCTCAAGATTCACCCTATTGTGAGACAAGTATCTAAAACAGTTGAGATGCATCACCCTGGAGGTTACCATCTCTCTCAATTGAATATAAAGGGAAGCTAGCCAGCTCACTGAGACCTAGACAACCCACTTTTACCCTTCTGAAGTTAAATTAGGTAGAACTACCCCTTTAGTAAAGACTGTCTTTCAGTATAGGGTCAATTTTGCCAAGGAGCTGGGACTCAGGTATTCCATACCATGTGATGCCATGCCCAGTCTATAGCCGGGGAGCTGGCTGGGGAAGGCGGCAGGAAGATGTCACTTGGGAGTGGGATGGGGCTTCCTGGTCTGGTTGGTGACCAGTGGTACAGTAATTGTGTTCGTATACTCCTCTATCAGTGTTATTGTTCTTGTTTTCCTCTTTCCTTTGCTCTTCTGTTAAACTGCCTCTATCTCAAGCCATGAGTTTTGCCTTTTTCTTCCAATTCTCCCCACAGCTGTGGGGAGTTGAGCAAGGAGCTGCATGGTTCTTTATTGCTGGCTGAGGCTAAACCACTACTGTAGTAAGGACATACAACTGGTACTTAATTTGTCAGCTGAATGATACTTTTTTTAATGAGTCAGGAATATAAGTTAGTGTGTAGCTCACCCTTTTGCTGTTTACCTTACAAGTAATCTCCCTGCAAATTGTCTTTCCTGCTCCATTAATATTTTTTGACAGCACATGAACTTGATACATCTTGACATGTCTCACTGCCTGGGGATACTATTCAGAACTACAGCAGCGCTGACTGCTTAGCACTTCTCATTATTACTCCAACAGCCTTTGCTTGGCTTGCCATAGTGGAACAAGACTCAGTGTGGCAGTGTTTCATCAGTAAGAAGTGGCTTCTTATAGTTGCAGCAAGCCTTTGGCACTGATGACAGAAATATATCACAGCTCAGTACCCAGTGGACAAAACTGTTTTACCATCAGAAACTGTAATTGTAGAAATGGGTACAGAGTACACAGGGAACAAGTGGTTTGCTACAGCTCCTAGCAAATTGCTACTAGCTGCCAACGCTAACATTACTGCAGGTAATCCTGACAAGGAAATCCGGGGCAATATATTCTGTCTCTTTATGGCAGTAGGTATCAAATACAAAGTTCCTTTTAGTGAGGAAGTCACACCTTCTTTGCCCATTTTTCTAAGTTCAGTGCTCCCCCAAAGAAACCCAAAAGTCAATGCATACATCATCTGCCAGAGACAGAGGACAGCAAACTCTGCATTAATGTATGCTTTTTATTCAAGTCCTTTAATTCCATGTGTCCAAGACATGGGCTACTAGGTACTGGTGACACTCATCACAGCCAATTTTTACCTTCTGTAACTTGTGTACATAGTCTGAAATGGTTGTCCAGATTCCCTCTATGTTGAGCACAGACATCCAGAGAGTGTTTGATTCTATGTTTGAGTAAGCACGTGAAATAGGTGGGATTCATCACCCCTGGAGATCCTGTCTGTTTTTATTGATTAGCGAGGTCCTTTGAGAAACCTAAAACTTGGTGACTTAAATACCCTAAATATGCAAAGATATAAATGGTCTGTAACTTTAAGATTCTTGTACTTCAGAGTGGGTTGGACTTAATGCTATAAACTTCTTAAAATCTAGGAGAACACTGCAGAAGTTTGGGTTGAATGTAGGAAGTGTGGTATTTACTATTGTTACCTAACTCCATCCCCACCTGCCCCAGTTACATTTTTGAAATGTCACAATCCATGATTTTTGGGTTTAGAGCTTTGCCAAAAGAGAGAGGAAGAATGATGGAAAGGAAATTTGCAAGAGTGTATCAGGCGAGAATACTGATGGGCTAGTTCTTCCCTGTTTGTGAGATCTTCTGTGTCAGATAGACCCATTGTACACCATGCTTACAGCATACCTTCTCCTTGCACCAAATTCCTAACAGTGAGAGAACTAGTAATGCAGCCCCATTATTCAACTGAGCTGTAGATTTAGAATACCCCAAACTTCAGCATGCCTTACATTCAGGGGCTAAGGCTGATCTGCTTTCAAGATAAACATTCATAGAGAGGTTTCTGGAGATAAAGACAACATCTTTCTTTGTCATGGTACTATTAGGAATTCAAATTTGGTTCAAGTTGTCTACAGTAGATAAACATTTGCCAGTGAGGTTACAGCACATTAGATTTGCTTTTTTCAAAGTAAATCTGTGGAAGACACTGAACCAGAGGATCAAAGCGTTGAGCAGTTTAAAGTCCTGAGAATCCAGCTGTTAAACTTCTTAGAACAGAATTTGTAGGTTAGATGTAATTAAATGAACTTTTTTTGTGGGCAGGGGAAATACCTTAAACAAGCATACTGCTATAATCAGTGGATATTTATACATCAAATAAATGTATACAATGACCATTTTCCTTTCAGTTTCGCTGGTATACTGTCTTGACAGCATGGGTGGTTGTTCTCCATTTGGGAAAATTTGTATGAATTGTCCAGCCACTAAGGCTATTCAAAAGGAACAGTTACCATTCCCAAACACCTGTATGGCTTCCATCATAAATGTTTAATTTAGTGACATTTCAGCATTCAGACATCACTATACATTGAAGAGAGGACCTGATGGAAACTTATTAACTAACCTTATTTTTAAGGAACAGGGCTAGCTTTAAACTATTACAACTATCACAAAACAAAGAGAACACGACCATTGAGACACAACCAACTGGTTTTTGGCCAGACTGAGCTCCGCGGCTTTGGCAACTAGATAAGGACAGTTCACCAAAACAATACAGTGATAAAGAGGAAGAAACGACTACCAGAGGATTCTGAAGGACCACCCAGAGACTATAATGCACATATGGGAGTGGGTAGTAGCCTATGGTAATGAGTTCCTGGAAAAGTAATGAACATGTTAATCATTTCTCTAAAACCTTATGAATATGTATATATGGCATGCAAAAAGCTATATAACTAACCCTTTACGACATGCACATAGGAGGAGCAATCCCCTGTGCGTCCAGCACTGCAATAAAGAATACTTTCTTAATAGTCACCAAGACTATCGAGTCCTGATTTCAGCTTTTCATGGCATCAGGCAAAAGGAGGCAAAAGGAAAATGAGGGAAAATGTGGGCCAGCTGTTGAATGGGACAGGTGCCATGGTGACAGATGATGCAGAGACTGCGGAGTTGCTGAATGCCTTCTTTGCTTCTCTCTTTACTGCTCGGGCCAGTTCTCGGGAGTCCCAGACTTTGCGGGTAACAGAGAAAGTCTGGAGGATGCAAGGCTTTCTCTTGGTTGAAGAGGAACAACTTAGAGATCAGTTAGGTAACCTGGATATCCACAAGTCCATGGGGCTTGATGGGATGCACCCGCGAGTGCTGAGGGAGCTGGCGGATGTCATTGCTGGGCCACTCTCCATCATCCTTGAAAAGTCCTGGAGAACAGGTGAGGTGAATGAGGACTGGAGGAAAGCCAATGTCACTCCAGTCTTCAAAAAGGGCAAGAAGGATGACCCAGGAAACTACAGGGCAGTCAGCCTCACCTCCATCCCTGGAAAGATGATGGAACAGCATGTTCTGGATGTCATCTCAAAGCACCTGGAAGAAAAGAAAGTTATCAGAAGTAGTCAACATGGATTCACCAAGGGGAAGTCATGCCTGACTAATCTGATAGCCTTCTATGATGGTGTGACTGGATGTATGGATGAGGGGAGGGCAGTGGGTGTTGTCTACCTTGACTTCAGCAAAGCTTTTGACACCATCTCCCACATCATCCTCACAGGCAAGCTTAGGAAGTGTGGGTTAGATGAATGGACAGTGGGGTGGATTGAACAGTGGCTGACAGATAGAGCTCAGAGGGTTGTGGTTAGTGGCGCAGAGTCTAGTTGGAGGTCAGTAACGAATGGTGTCCCTCAGTGGTCAGTACTGCATCCAGTCCTGTTCAATATATTCATCAATGACTTGGATGAAGGGATAGAGTGTACCATCAGCAAGTTTGCTGATGACACAAAACTGGGAGGAGTGGCTGACACACCGGAAGGCTGTGCTGCCATTCAGCAAGACCTGGACAGGCTGGAGAGTTGGGCCGAGAGAAACCTTATGAAATTCAACAAGGGCAAGTGTAGGGTACTGCACCTGGGGAGGAATAACCCCATGCATCAGTACAGGTTGGGGGCTGACGTCCATGAGAGCAGCTCTGTGGAAAGGGACCTGGGAGTCCTGGTGGACAGCAGGATGGCCATGAGCCACCAATGTGCCCTGGTGGCCAAGAAGGCCAATGGCATCCTGGGGTGCATCAAGAAGAGTGTGGCCAGCAGGTCGAGGAAGGCCATCCTCCCTCTCTACTCTGCCCTGGTGAGGCCGCATCTGGAGTGTTGTGTCCAGTTCTGGGCTCCCCAGTTCAAGAAGGACAGCGAACTGCTGGAGAGGGTCCAGCAAAGGGCTACAAAGATGGTTAGGGGACTGGAGCATCTTTCTTATGAAAGACTTGGGTCTTTTTAGTCTAGAGAAGAGAAGACTGAGGGGGTATCTTACCAATACTTATAAACACTTAAAGGGAGGGTGCCAGGGGGATGGGAACAGTGTTTTTTCTGTGGTGCCTGGTGATAGGACAAGAGAGAATGGGCACAAACTTGAACATAGTCAATTCCATCTAAACATGAGGAGGAACTTCTTCACTTTGAGGGTGGCAGAGCACTGGGACAGGCTGCCCAGAGAGGTTGTGGAGTCTCCCACTCTGGAGACATTCAAAACTCTTCTGGGTGCATTCCTGTGCAACCTGCTGTAGGTGACCCTGCTCTGGCAGGGGGGTTGGACTAGATGATCTCCAGAGGTATCTTCTGACCCTGACCATTCTGTGATTCTTTGAAATAGTGTTCAGCTCACAGTTCAAAGGGAAGAAAGTAGATCTGCTGTTCCCCCTCCTCCCTCTTTGCTCCTTATCAATGTTTAATTCAAGCAGCTCAGCAAAGAATACATCAAAGACTTCAAGGGTGTTACAGATCTCTGGTGCAAATCTCATATCTCAACTCCAGCAGTTTCATACCCATATGTCTAGATTTGTCCTGAAACTAAGGGTTTGGAGATTGGTGATAGTAGTAAAGGAACTTCAGTAAGATTTAATAAAATCCTATGATTTTCATGTAATATTTTAATACAGGTTTTCATTGCAAGTAACAGGATACCTTCTCTTTTAACAATCACTGTCCTTGGAAACCAATTATCAAGCAAGCTATTGACTGTAATCTACCAAAGACTTAGAAGTCTTCCAACAGAGAACGTAATTTATTAATTTATTTGAAAAACAAACAAGCCACAGGCATGTAAAAGTTTCACTAGCAACTTCAGCATGAAAGATGAAACACATTGTTTCAGCTTTCTTGTTCCATTTTGATAATGTTAAAAGAATATCTTTGAATGATTACATGCAGATTATTATATGAAAGGATAATTAGACAAATGGTTTTATGTTCTTGAAAACTTTTTGGTCATCCTAATCTAAGATTAGACATTTTAATTTTGAGAAAAAAGGTTACACTTTGGCTTATTGCTCTGGGATAACAACAGAATTTTGAGGCTGGAATTCCTTGCAGAGTGAAAATGTGACTTCCTAATCAGTTCTGCTTCTTCAAAGGCAGGATAATCAGTAATTAGCTTAATTGACAGTACAGAAAATGAGGTTAGATACTAGGAAAACGTTCCTCCTTATCCTGGTGGCTGATATGCAGAGAAGTGGTGGAATATCTGGTGACAGGAGTTCTAAAATGGGTTTTAAGAAACATGTTAGTGAATCCAGACACAATTAATTCTGTCCTGGATTCAAGGGGGCAGTCTATGTGACCTCTTGAAGTCCTTGCTTTTCTTTGTATCTGTGACTAACCAGTGTCACTACCACAATTATTGCATGAAAAAATAAGGTCAGGAGGGAAGGATTATTTGTATGTGAAGCCAGAAGCAATTTCAAAGATTCAGGGAAGCACTCTCTAATGACGTCTTTGGGCAGATTTTTCCACTACACTAATCAAATCCATTGGTTTAGGTTATTTTCTTTTTCTTGTCATAAGTTGAAGAACAGGGAAAACAATCAAATTTACAGTGTCACTTTCCTGATTAGACATCTGTGTTCCAAGCTCTTTTACCTTCAGGACATTGACATTGGTAAAATTGATAATGAATTATGCCCCTTGAGGCTGTGATTAAATAAATTTGCTGTCCTTTTGTCTTCAGCATGGGCAGCCGGGGAATTCGACTGCTTAAATTCATGAGTCCTAGTTCAAGAAAATTCCTAGTGGACAGGCAGTCCTGCTGTCAGACAGTCGTGCAACTTAGATCACAAAGATCCTGCAATTTTTCAAACTGTTCACTGTCCTTCAGGAGAATTGGTTCTGGGAGGAGAACTTGTTAAGTGACCTGCTGGCCATGCTTCTTTTGATGCAGCCCAGGATACGGTTGGCCTTCTGGGCTGCGAGAGCACATTGCCAGCTCATGTTGAATTTCTCAACAATCAACATCGTGTTGTTCAAGAGGGACTTTCTTTGTCATAGGAATGAGGCCCACGCCAAGTGCTTTGCTGAAAACAAGATGGCTGCTCAGTGCCCAGAGGAAAAATGCTGGCCTTCTTGGCAATCCCATGCCCACTCACCACTTAGCACAATTCACACATCTATGTGGGACTGTCTCAGGGAAAAGCTGCTACTCATCTAGCTCAGGGAAAGGCTGTGACTCTGCCTTTTGACTACATTTTGATGGCAGCTGGCATGATCCCTGTGGTCTGTGTGTCACAACCCTGTTCTCTTTGCTGTGTGCCAGGTAGAAGGAGCACTTGGACAGTGAAAAGCACCAGCAAATACTTTAACACAATCCTTGGATGGGCTGTCACGCAGAACAGCCCTAGGATCCATTTTCTGTCCTTGGTCTTTTCCTTCTGAACACATTGGAACTTCTCCCCTCAAAGGTGTTATCCAGATTCACTGTACATCTCCCCTATTTTCCTACCTCAGGCATACAGTTGGTCATGCCCCCAGCAAAGAAGCACACTACTCCATATCCAACTCCTAATTTTTTTTCTCTGTGTTCAAATCATATTCAGAATAGTACAGCAAATACTGTGTTACACCTTGCTATGGAACAGCACAAAATCTGTCAGCCTCTGATTTCTCAAAGCAATGCTTCATTCTCCATTTGGCAACTGGTGGGAAGCCTGTGTCACTGAAGTAGAGCTACTCCTCTACGTTCTCATGGCTTAGCTTTGGGTCCCCTATTCCTCACTACAGTTTAGGGGTCCTGGTTGAACTAGTTTCCAGGAGGCTGTGTGTCACAACAGAGAAGTGGGCAGTGAAGGAATTAAACATCTGGTGTACAGAAATAACTTTTGTTAGGGTTCAACTGATATGAACTGAATTTTTTTTGTTTGCTTTTCCTGAAGAAAAATTGAGAAGTTTGTTGAAACTCTGATCCCTTTTGTGAAGAACTGGATTTGTTACAAACACTTTTCTGTGCTTAAATTTTCTTGCTTGTGTACTACATCTAGCCATCTCTGAAAAAAGCGTAGGAGCAACGTCACCGTCACTGTGTCTGGATTCCCTGTAATCTCCAGCAGGAGATTGTTGCACTGAAAAGGAAGAATGTGCTGTAGGTTTTAGAGTTCAGCCTTATTTTCTTTAAAAGTAGTTAAAAAAATAAACCTCATACTTTCAGAAAACTTACTGTTGGTTTGGACGTTGTGTCTGACAAAGTCCACTGTTTATCACTTTGGTCAGACAAGTGTAGAATGGCAGAGAACAAATTGCAACAGTATCTCCTGTTTAACTTGCTGAAGTGAATTTGACCTGATGAGGCACTGACTCAACTGAATGGACAACAGGTGAAGAAGTGGAAATTATTGTGCCAGTTCTGTTGCAGAATGGCCAACTGTACTGGGATGCCCGCTTTGGGTTGGGATGGCTTCTCCTGTACTCATCACCTGTGGCTTAAAGGTTGCTCTGTATTTTGTTTTGCAGAATGAAGTAGATCCAGAATTACTTTAATATGAAACAGAGAAATCAGATATTTAAGTTCTGGCAATAAGGCCATAGGGACTTTCAAGCACATGTTAGACTTTTTTCTGATTTTTATTTTAAACATGGTTTTCAAAAGTCTTCCCTAAGAAGTATGTTTTTTAAAAAAAAAAAAAAAAGTAAAGAGAACAAGCTTGAAGAAGTTTAAGTATAGGCCCTCTTTATTTTTATCACTTACTAAAACAGGGCTATTAAGTGAAAAGAGAAGTCACTTTCACAGATCATCCTAATCATCAGTTGCAATAATACCAAGCAACATCTAGGGGCTCTTTGCAAGAGCTACTATCCAACTAAACAGGAAAAGAAAAGACAAAAAAGGTGAGCCCTCCTGTCACGGAAGTATTTGACACAGTTATGATTTAGCAGTGATTTAAAATTTTTTAATGATTTGAGGTAGAACACAAGGTTGAATTTTAGCAGCACTTAATCATTAACTGATCTAAAGGTTTACAAAGTGATTTAACAAAATAACAGAATGGGGAGTTAATTACAGATTCGAAGATGGCAAGATTCACACTAACTTACTATTAAGTATCCCAAATCAATACATATATATATGAGCAAAAGCGTAGATGTCAAATTAATGCATATACATATAAGCAAAGCATATAAATGCTTGTGTGCGCACACACACACACACACCAGTCTATAACCTCTAAGATCAAAGATCTCTTAATATCGCATAACTCTAACGAGCTGGCTGGCACGCCTTGTAACTCCTATGGCTACGGGTGCATGGACAAATGGAAGAACATCCACATACATAAAGCTAATGTATATTTATCATAAATACATATAATTGGAGAGGTGGATGAAAGAGAGGCTAGCCTACAGTTAAAATTTCCATTTTCTCGAGTTAGAGTAAATACTCACAATACATCGACATTCCTCAACAGGCAATAATTGAGGCTTGAGAGGGGTTGTCTCATTCTGGCCATCTAGTCCTCAAGGTGTCAGCCTGATCAGCGTCCCAACTCAGGGGAGGTACTGGCCACAGCCTGCTGCGATACAGAAGAGCTCAAAGGGCTCTTTACTAGAATCGCTACTTATAGGATCCAAGATAATTGACTTTCATCAGGTATTTTTCTACTCTGACCCAGCTCAGACAATGGAATATTCCGGTAGTTTCCATCAGTTATGCAGGCCCAGGACTTGCTAAGACTTGTGGTCCAGGTACCCCCCTCTCTGTGGCCATGATCCATATGTTGTCAGGAGTGATCGACTATAATTATCTTCAAACGGTAGGAGCCATGGGAACAAGGTACACTAAGGAGTTGCCATAGTGTTCTAGTCTGTTACTTCCCACCTTTAAATGGTAGGAGCCATGGGAACCAGACACACTAAGGGGTTGCCGTAGTGTTCTAGTCCGTTGCTCTCCACCCTTTCTTTCTTTCATGTTAGACCACTATGTATTATATTGGTCATTGTATTATTATGTGGCCCAGGTGGGGAGGAAATCGCCCAAGTACCGAGTGGCCTAAGGAAGGGGGGCAGGAATTGCATCACCACACCTCCCTCTGGAGTTCACAGTCAAGGTAATAAAATGCTGAAAGATAGGAAAGCACAGCAGAGCAGTGAGACAACATTGCTGGCTGTAATCACACCATACCATTAAACTGACACTTTTTTTTTTTTTTTTTTAACAGTGCTTATACAGCATCAAGGCCCTTACTGTTCCTCACACTGCCCCACCAGCAAGCAAGCTGGTGGTGAACATAGAGTTTGGAGGGGACACAGCTGGGACAGCTGACACCAACTGACCAAAGGGATACTCCATGCCACATAACATTATGCTCAGCAATAAAAGTTGAGAAAAGGGGGGAAGAAGGATGTTTGGAGTGATGGCATTTGTCTTCCCAAATAACTGTTATGCATGATGGAGCTCCACTTTCCTGGAGGTGGCCCTAAACATCTGTCTGCCAATGGGAAGTAGTGAATGAACTCCTTATTTTGCTCTGCTTGTGTGCACAGCTTTTGCTTTACTTTTTAAACCATCTATCTCAACAGAGAAGTTTTTGCACTTTTACCCTTCTGATTCTCTTTCCTATCCCACGGGAAGGAGTGAGTGAGCAGCAGTGTAGGGCTTAGTTGCTGGCTGGGGTTAAACCAGCAGCTGTTTGGAGTTAAACCCGCAGCATCCTAAATGTGCCCAGGATGATAAGAAAGAGGGAAAGGATTGTGATAGGGGTAGTGTTCCAAAAAAAAAAAAAAAGATAGACTGTTATATCTTGCTACTTTCCTTTTGGAAGAGAATGGGGTAGATCTGACACTCTTTCAGAAAGAACAGAAAGATACTGCTCCACCGATCTGATAGTCACAATACTGAGTTAGCAAAGGGATTTTTCTGTGACCTGACTCACTGCCAGAGACCTTAACTCTGGCCAGCTGGTTATCTTTAGGAGCCCTCTGTGGGTTTTTGACATGGTTGGTTGGCCTCTTCGGGAAATGAAAAATTCCAACCTAGTGGATGTGGAAAGTAGCTAGGGGTCGTAAGACTAGTTTTGCACCCTTGCTGTCATACCAGCAGCCCATAATAGCTCAGGGAAGCCACTTCACTGCTTCACCTGCTGAAATGAAGAACTGGCATTCTCAACTAATCAGTTTCATAACTATGGATAAAAAATGCACTGTTAATGCTTCAGAATTATTTTGCATTGAAAGACAATAATATGGTTTTCTCAGCATTAACTCATTTTCCCCACAAATACATGCTGATATTCTTCTAGGGGATAGACTTGGGAACAAATGTACTTTATCAGAAAAGCTCTCTTTTTAAGTGTGTCTTCCACTTAATAGAGACATTCTTACCCTTTCAAGAAATACAATTTCTAGTTCCCATAGTGATTTCTTCTGCGTACCCATCAATTTCCACCAAAATTATCTCTTGCCTAGTTCTTAATAAGTAGTTTCTAATGATTGCTCTACATTTGAGGAACCACTACATTTCAAGATAACTAGTTTTAGTAAACTCTGAAATCCAGTGAAGTCTATGCAGTGTGGCAGTTGTTTTTAGATCTTAGTAATTTATCTGTCAGATTTTTGAACCTTTACTCTTAAATTCTGGGCACCTTTTAGTTCAATTCCTAACATTTAAGTGTGTTAACATCCTCCCAGCTGTTATTTCCCAGGTATTTTCATCCTTTGTCTCTTTATGCTGCATTGCATAAGTGCCTATGTGTTTTAAAGATAATTTCATGTATCTGCTCTATTCTGTTACAGTTTGTGTTTGTGTATGTGTGTGAAGGCAACAGAGGCTGGCTACTCAAAACATCCAATTTCTTTCCTATCCTATCTAGCAGATCACAACTTTTCATGACAGTACTCTTCTTTCATTTTTCTGTTTCAGAGAAAGCAATGACTGCCCCTTGAATGACCTTACAAATAGCTTGCTGTCTTCCTAGTGGTGGACAAAAGAACTCAAAAAACTAAACGTTTTTTTTTCAAATATGGTGTACACTTTTTGGTTCTCTTTTAGAACAAGACTGCCACTTATCAAGCAATGCAGGTTTGGGGATTTGATTTTTTTTTAAAGAAAGGGCAGTTAAGCTCTTCAAAACTCATTAAATAATTAACACCTTTCAATGACATTCAAATCAGAGCTGTTTACTATACATCTAGAAAGCAATCATTATAACATGAAATAAAGTATGAAGAACAATGTTTGTACTGGTTTATGTTAGAGTTGATGCTTACTTCTCCATAGGAACTTCCTTTCTGTCCCTGCTTTGGGCATTGGTCAGACAAGGAATAGGAAAGTTGTAATAGTTCTTTGTGGGGTCTTTCATCAATTCAGTAAAATTCAATGAAAATAACATTTTTGTAACTAAGACTTATTTTGTAGTAAGTAAACCTATCTCTGTCCAAAATTAATTTACTACAATAGAAAGCAATGCATTTTTCCACCAGAACATAACTACTACTCTACTGAAATCAAAATTACAATATTGTTGACCTTTAAAGTAAGCTTATTAATTAGGGATGCAACATTCTATGATGGTATTTCAGTTCTCATGGGGATTTTTAGGTCTAGGAAAGACCTAGCTACATCTGCTTTGCTGTTGCTGCCTATTGTCTCCTGACATAATTAAATTGTTAGACTATATGCTTTGCAAAATTGAAAATTCTTACAGTTCTACTTTTCTCAGGTAAATTACATATGTTTTTTTAGAAGTGTTGTCCCAATTCATCTCCGTTTGGCAGTGCTGCTAAAGCAGCTGGCTAAGAGTGCAAACGGAGTGGGGTTTTGTCATCCCTGTGGTCAGGACCTCTAGGAGTAAACTGAAGCCCAAGTGACTGATTTGTTTTGGAGAGAACTCATGTTCTGTTTCTAAACTGTAGGTCTAGATTAGATGGAGACAGCATTACAAATGTGAGATCTACATCTCCTGTGGAAAAAATGACACACAGAGTAGTGTTTGTATTGCACTTGTATACTATGTCTTCCTGGCTAGATCTAAAATGGTAGTTTAGGAGCACAGAGGAAGAAGGTGTAAACTATTACATACTCTCTTTTGTGTACTTTGTGCATTCACAGTGCTGTAGACAAGATAGCTCTGTCTTCATCCTGCTTATTCACATGGCATCACGGCAGCTCTCCGCACAGGCTTTCCCCAGATCCCTTCGTTCCTTGCGATATATGATGTTGAAACCCTTCTTCATCTGTTATGTTTAGCACTCATTTATATATATATGCACATACACATGTACATAATCTTTTAAAATTGGAAACCTTTCCACAAGGCTCTCAAAATAACTTGGCTGGTTAGCCAAGACAGCTGTGTTATCTGCTTACCAAAGAATGCATATAAAATATTGCAAGATAAACAATTTTAGCTTGAAGCAAATGAGCCATCTACTTATATTTTCTTTTTTACTATACAGATTTTGCTGGTAGTAGTTCTATGTTAATAAAAGTCAATTAAAAAAAAAAAAGAACTGGTTCATTGTTTCCAGGAAAGGTGGAAAGTTGAACTGGGAGTTCTATATTGAATCAGTGGTATTTAACAAAAACTCAATGTGTTTAAGTGCCAAAATTAGTATTAAAATGTGTGTTCACTATGTTGTCTGTATAGATAGGGACTGTCAAAATGTGTATCATCCTCAGGGAGAAACTTCAGGTTACATGCTAAACTTGAATTTGGCTTAATGTTGGTTTAGGATTCTAACCTAACCATTCACTGTTTGAACTCCAGCATTTTTATAATCTGAATACATTTTTCTGGGAGTACCTTGATTTGAATTTGATTTTGAATGTATAGGCGTCTTTCCAGCAGCACGTTGGGACATGGTAATGCTAGGTCAGCTCTATCTCCCTCAGCATGCTGTCTCCAATTGTTGCTAAAAGCAGATACCTGAGGAAATGTAAAAACAAAATGACCATATAGTGGTATTTCCTGAGAAAACTCCCCTTGCCAAGAGACTTCTGAGCCAGGTGCAGTGTTTCTGCATTTTATAGTCTTGATAGGTTCCACTATCATGTCCACTTACCCTTCAACCAGCATAGACATCTAAACCAACCACGCTATATTTTGGCAAGATACCTGACTCTGCACAGGCTGCCTACACATCCCATCCAACCTTGCAGAAGAAGGTGTCAGGGCTTTTTCAGGAAGGATATGGTATCCAGTGGCTTGCCTGCCATCGCCGTCGGCACCCCAGCACTGCACTCCTCACCTCAAGTGTGTGTGTGTTGGGGTGCACTCCGAAGTGCAGGCAGAACACAAGATTTTTCCTCTGGGTGTATCAGCTGCCCCAAGCCTACACCAGAGTATTTTGAGTGTAAAGAATATGAATAGTTAATCACCTCTCAAACCACTGCCAGAGCATAAAATTCTTCACAGACCTTGATGGGCAAATGAGAAGCTTAAGCTTCCTCCTGGCAAGAAAAAGCACCTTTGGGTGCATACTTTGTTTGAATTGTGTTAAGGAGAAGGAAGTGCAGGGACAGAAAGCCTCTCTTTATTTGTTAATTGCGGAGCCTCACTGAATTCTTTCTTTATCACTGTTAGCTCCTAGCACCTTTAAGTGTATTTCTTTGTGGCTCTACATCTGCAATGGATCTAAATGTAAAATGAAAATCTTTCAAAAACTATCCCCAAAATATGTTCTTAGGACATTCTTTGAATCTCATTGCTAACTTCCTCATTTCAGCAGTTTTCAAATACATTTTTGAAAATTTCAAATAAGAGAAAATGAGAGATCTCACCTCATGCATGCTACTGATCCTCAATGCTCCCCTATGGATTAGCATTATTTTCATATGCCTAAAAATCTTCTTACTGACTGGACAGAGAAAAACTGTTGATAGCCCCATAGCACAATTTTTTCATTGAGAAGGAAACACATTTAGGCACTTCAAAACTCATTAAATAATTAACATGTTTCAACTGTAGTAAAAATTAATTACCAATATCTGCCTAGTGAACCTTGTACAGTTAGACCTATTCTATAAGTATTAATGATTATTTACAGAAGCTTAGTGCCTTCCTTCAAATAAGAAACTAAGATGCAGTTGTGAATATTTTGAAAGCTTAACTCTTAAAGTCACTGACTTAAAATGACAGTCCTACAATTTCAGGAGTCTCCTGCATCCAGCACCAGGGGTCTGGGATTTATAGCAGCATTGTACTGTTAGCAGACCTTTTGTTTTTATGGCTTTAGTAAATAAATGATAGATCCAATGTCTGCTGAAGTCCCCAAAATATCTTAATGGAGCTTATCCTGATACAGTAACAACTGAAGGTGACCATGACAACCTGGTGTACACGCACTTGTGCAGAATAAGAGTTTTTGCAAGTAAAGTCTAGGAGGAGCTAGAGAGTGTGGAAAAAATTCTGCAGGAAGGGCAGAGAGATCCTCTCAGGTGATTATTAACAGAAAATGTTTCTTATTGCTAGTACTGAGCACAGATGTATTGAACCTCATATTTCTTGCCAATTTCAGAGTTTTTATCCATAAGGCCCAGGGAAAATCAGCAGGGAATTCTCACTGCAAAGAGACATGCAAGAATAGTTCCGAGTTTTTAAATCTGGAAGCATATGTTGAGATGCATGCAATGGGTGATGTCTTATAGCTGTGTCTATAAATAAGTCCTGGCAGGTGCTTGGGGCAATATGATAGGGCATTCTCTGGCACAGTAAACCATGTTGTCCTGACAGTGTTTGCATTACAACCCCAAATGCTGTGCTTTTCCCTGCCAGTCTATCCACACTAGTTTAATCTTTGCTGGAAAGATGTCAAGCCCCGGTTTAATTAAGATACTGCATCTAATCTAGAAGTGTAATAATGGGCTGCAAAAGTTTCTATGGAAACCAAGTAAAGAAAAACACAGAATCACAGAATCACAGAATGGTCAGGGTTGGAAGACACCTCTGGAGATCATCTAGTCCAAAATCCCCTGCCAGAGCAGGGTCACCTTCAGCAAGTTGCACAGGACGGCATCCAGGCAGGTATTGAATGTCTCCAGAGCGGTGGACTCCACAACCTCCCTGGGCAGCCTGTTCCAGTGCTCTGCCACCCTCATAGTAAAGAAGTTCCTCCTCATGGAGCTTCTTATTTTCAAGTTTGTGCCCATTACCTCTTTTCCTATCACTGGGCATCACCAAAAAAAGACTGTTCCCATCCCCCTGGCACCCTCCCTTTGTAGCCTTTTCCTGGACCCTCTCCAGCAGTTCGCTGTCCTTCTTGAACTGGGGAGCCCAGAACTGGACACAACACTCCAGATGCGGCCTCACCAGGGCAGAGTAGAGAGGGAGGATGGCCTTCCTCGACCTGCTGGCCACACTCTTCTTGATGCACCCCAGGATGCCATTGGCCTTCTTGGCCACCAGGGCACATTGGTGGCTCATGGCCATCCTGCTGTCCACCAGGACTCCCAGGTCCCTTTCCACAGAGCTGCTCTCATGGATGTCAGCCCCCAACCTGTACTGATGCATGGGTTATTCCTCCCCAGGTGCAGTACCCTACACTTGCCCTTGTTGAATTTCATAAGGTTTCTCTCGGCCCAACTCTCCAGCCTGTCCAGGTCTTGCTGAATGGCAGCACAGCCTTCTGGCGTGTCAGCCACTCCTCCCAGTTTTGTGTCATCAGCAAACTTGCTGATGGTACACTCTATCCCTTCATCCAAGTCATTGATGAATATATTGAACAGAACTGGACGCAGTACTGACCGCTGAGGGACACCACTCGTTACTGACCTCCAACTAGACTCTGCGCCACTAACCACAACCCTCTGAGCTCTATCTGTCAGCCACTGTTCAATCCACCCCACTGTCCATTCATCTAACCCACACTTCCTAAGCTTGCCTGTGAGGATGATGTGGGAGATGGTGTCAAAAGCTTTGCTGAAGTCAAGGTAGACAACACCCACTGCCCTCCCCTCATCCATACATCCAGTCACACCATCATAGAAGGCTATCAGATTAGTCAGGCATGACTTCCCCTTGGTGAATCCATGTTGACTACTTCTGATAACTTTCTTTTCTTCCAGGTGCTTTGAGATGACATCCAGAACATGCTGTTCCATCATCTTTCCAGGGATGGAGGTGAGGCTGACTGCCCTGTAGTTTCCTGGGTCATCTTTCTTGCCCTTTTTGAAGACTGGAGTGACATTGGCTTTCCTCCAGTCCTCATTCACCTCACCTGTTCTCCAGGATCTTTCAAAGATGACACAAAGAAACACAAATAACTGTTGTTTGTGTTAGGGCCTAGGTAGCAAAATGGGATATGCATATATCCAGATAAAGACCACTTTGACTATGGAAACCTTTTTGTCCTATCGGGGCACATAAGACCTATAGTTATGGACAGAGTTCCTGTTCTGCTAGTTAGTATAAAGTTGTGGACTAACAAGACGACGCTTTTGAAACAGACTGGTCACAGGGTGCCCAGCTGCCTTTATGGAAGTCTTTAAGGAAAGTCATAATTTTCTTTTAATTATGGTGGTAACCATATATTGTCTCTTCTGAACTATATTGGGACAGCTAAAATGACCTAACTTGCAAAGCAAGCAACTAGAGAAGTATCTATAGTTGTGTGAGAAAAGGAACTTTTGCACCAGTCAACCTTGCCACAATCAATAAAAGCCAGGTTTCCTATGTCTCAATGTCATAAATAACCTGCTGTGCCAGAGCTCCTTGGCCTTGGATTTCCTGTTTGTGAAAAAGGGAGTGGGACACTTACCTAGCGATCTATAAGAGCATGAATATTTGAAATATTGGAGGCCTGACTTTCCACTATCTCCTTACCCTGTACATTACCTTAGAGTAACATACCATACCTACACCTTCCTTACCATTACATTAGCATAATGTCCATAGAGAATGACATTTCAGATATCATTTCCAGGGCAGTGTTTAGTATGACCTAACTAGTGGTCCAATTCTTTATGTAAATAAAAAATGTGTTATGAGACAGGGCAGATATATGGGCAGTGTCTGGACAGGATGCTACAGACATGTGGGCTATCTCAAAGCAATTGACAGTCAAGGGATCAGATACCATCAGGAAAAAGCTGTTTTTTTTCTGTTTTTTCCTCACTTTCCTTTTTCTTTTGCTGGTTCAGATAAACTAGAGAGCTGCAGTGACAAGAGCTTACTGGAATAGTGGCACAAGGCTATAAACTCCAGAGTCTCTCTGCATACCACTGCAGATGGGATAAATGGCCTTGGTTTGGCCCTTGGAAGAGTAAGGAGGAGACAGAAGACACTTTTCTCAGGAATTGTAGCCATCACCACAGTTCTTTTTCAAATAAATCTGGACTGCAGCAGAACTGATAGTATCTCTGAGAGCTCATGGAATCAATAAAGAAAGTAGGTATAGGAAAATGCAAACTGCTGTATCTTCTCAAATAAGAATTGATTTTTATCCATTGTTCAGTCCCATGGCAAAGGAACAAGCTTATCACTTCAAACCAAGGACAGAAGGGAGGCTAATTCTCTGCCTCGGGAAAGGACAGGAGCTCAATAAAAGGTCAATAAGAAGACCAACACTGTCATAAAAAGATATTTTTTACTTGATTTCCTGACAAAGTAAGTGGAGTTGGGCTACCCATCTGTATGGCTTTCCTCCAATGTTGCTGTCTGGGACTACAAGGAAACCGGAGTGCACTACCAAGGGAAAAAAAAAACAAACCAACATGCATTCCTCAAGGATCCTCTGGAATAAGGAGAGTTTGCAACATTTTCAGGCAGACACCTCTGCCTCTCCTGGGGGAAGACCTGGAAGCACCAGCAGCAGTGTGCTTGGCAACAGTCATGGCCATGGATGACCGAGCTCTGTGGGGGGTACTAGATATGCCACCATCATACTGCCTGAACAGCACCTCTGAAAGAAGCTTTTTCCCCAGCCATCTCCTTGTGGTATGCCAGTTCACCCACATGATAAGCACCCTAGAAGGAGAGAGGAAGTGCAAACACCAAACACATCCATCAGTTTGTTCTTTTGAGTAATCTCCACGCAGTCCTAAAGCTCATTGCATTTTTCCATACTTGCACACTAACTGTCATGATTAAAACAAATACCATCAGTCCAGCTTTGCTTGCCTACACCTAACAATGCTGTTTCCCTAATGCCTTTTGCAGTAGGAAAAATAAATATATATAAATATTCATATATTTACACATATATATACACTTATATACAAATTTATTCATGAGAATGCTTCAGAAGCATGGCAGAGAGTTGATTTTCACTGCAACAGAAGGCCAAAGGACTAGAATTATTTGAATAGAGCTCCATTGCACTGGAACTGTGGTGTGGTATGTGCAGAGAGGCAAGTGGTACAAGCAGTGCTGTTGCAGAACTGAGGCTAGGCAGAATCTTAATGACATTCACAAGTTTTTGTCCATTCAAAACCCATCAGAGAAGTTCTCTGAAGGTAAGAAATCAAGCGTTGTTCATTTGCAGTCCATGCATTCATGTACTTTCCTCCTACCACAGTGGCATCAATCTTTATGTGTGATGGTAGTCTCTTTCCTCAAGAGCCCATGAAAGAGAAGGGCCCATTGTCTGTGCAGGAATGTGTTGGAAACTTGTAGAGCTGTATGAGTTCTATGTGGCTTTCAGATTGGCTGCAGAAACCCACTTGTTGAGAAGAGAGAAGACACTGTTTTACTGAAGAGGATTTCTAAAAGTTTATAGAGATGGTGGTGTGGTTTTTAACCACATCTGAACACACCCTCAGCTCCACTTTCTTTTTTCATGGCTCTCAAATCCTTGATGTCTCAGCTGGGAGCAACGAGCATGTTCAGTTCAACTCTAAGTACTTTAAAATGTTCCTCTGGAGTTCTCAAATCCCATTTGTTTAGCCTTCTGAGTTTGTTAAAATTTAAAGAAAAGAAAAAAAATGCCAGTGTAAACTGTTCCTTCAGCAAACATCATAAGAACAACATTTTGGCATTTCCAAAGTTCATGTTTTCTAGCTAATGTGTCAAAATAACACGTTTTGATGTTTATTTGTTTTGATTTGTGACTCTTTTCCTGCTGGCTTGTCCTGGTTTGAGGTAAAACAGAACCAATTTTGTTCAGTAACTTCGCTTCTTAGCTGGGCCTCTTCTAACTACTGAAATTAACAGCATATTGTGCAGACAATGTTCACTTTCTCAGAGTGATCAGACCTATGTTTATAGTTGATGTCCAGACATGGTATGCAGAGAGGCTCCTGCTTATACTTGTTGCTATAACACCCAAGGCCAACCAACTTTGTTGTTTGCCCCGTTGGAGGGTTGGAAGCGGAAAAGCATAGTGGGGTCCCACCTGCAAGGAGGAGCAGACAGGACAGGTGACCCAAAACTGACCAACATGGCTGCTGGTTCTTATGCGCTAGAGTTTCTCAGAGAATTCTGTCTTAAATTCATGGCTAGTCTCCCTGAAATGCAGATTTAGGGCAAAAAAAAAAAGTGAAAGGTCTGAATCATGCAAATGTAAATAGAGTTTCACAGGTGAGAGCTGTGAGTTCCATGACTGTGCTGGGAAGACACTACTGTGAGAAACAATTCTGAAGAGAGATATGGTTTATAATAGGCTTGCTGAGTTTGTGTCAGTTGAAAACCTATCAGAGAAGTTGAATGAAGATGGCATGATCCTACAGAGACCTCTACAGCTTTAACTATGATGAGTAGTCTCACAGAAAAAACTGAAACAAGGCGCACTGTATAAAGTTTATGTCATCAGGGATTCATGAGAAAGTGAACATGCTGTTGAGAGGGTAATAGAATCATGTGAAAGTAAGGCTGGCATTTGATCTTAACAGGGGTTTTCTGCATTACTTACCTCTTACAAGAGATAAAGCCTTTGACACAGTTTCCCACAGCATTCTCCTGGAGAAACTGGATGCTCATGGCTTGGATGGGTGTACTCTTTGCTGGGTAAAAAACTGGCTGGATGGCCATGCCCAGAGAGTGGTGGTGAATGGAGCTAAATCCAGTTGGCAGCCAGTCACAAGTGGGGTTCCCCAGGGCTCGGTACTGGAGGCGGTTCCCTTTAATATCTCTTGTCAATGACTTGAACAAAGGGATCAAGTGCACCCTCAAGTAACTTTGCAGATGACAGTAAGTTAGGCGGGAGTGTCAATCTGCTTGAGGGTAGGATACCACTACAGAGAGATCTGGGCAAGTTGGCTCTATGGGCTGAGGCCAATGGTATGAGGTTCATTGACCAGGCCAAGTGTCGGGTCCTGCACTTAAGTCATAACAACCCCATGCAGCGTTACAGGCTTAGAGAGGAGTGGCTGGAAAGTTGCCTGGCGGACAAGGACCTGGGGGTGTTGGTTGACAGCCAGCTGAATATGAGTCAGGAGTGTGCCCAGGTGGCCAAGAAGGCCAATGGCATCCTAGCCTGTATCAGGAACAGTGTGGTAAGCTGGGCTAGGGAAGTGATCGTTCCCCTGTATTCAGCACTGGTAAGGCCCTACCTCGAGTACTGTATTCAGGTTTGTACCCCTCACAACAAGAAAGACATAAAGGTGCTGCACCATGTCCAGAGAAGGACAACAAAGCTGGTGAAGGGTCTGGAGAACAAGCCTTATGAGGAGCAGCTGAGGCAACTGGGGTTGTTTAGTCTGGAGAAAAGGAGGTTGAGGGAAGACCTTATCACTCTCTACAACTACCTGAAAGGAGGTTGTAGCGAGGCGGGGGTCGACCTCTTCTTGCTAGTAACAAGTGATAGGACAAGAGCAAATGGCCTCAAGTTACGCCAGGGTAGGTTTAGGATGGATATTAGGAAAAAGTTCTTCACTGAAAGGGTTGTTAAGCATTGGAACAGGCCTCCCAGGGAAGTGGCTGAATCACCATCTCTGGAGGTATTTAAAAGACATGTAAACGTGGTGCTTAGGCACATGGTTTAGTGGTGGTTTTGGCAGTGTTAGATTGATGGTTGGACTTGATGATCTTCAAGGAACCTTCCAACCTAGACAATTCTATAATTCTATGATTCTATTCTAAGATTCCAAATTAAGTGCGCAGCAATTTTAGACCACTGTGGTTTGTCAAGGTTTACGCTAAAATATTTTGGCCTTTTAATTTAATGTATATAGATTTGATATTTCAACAATGAAGGACTGATTTTTTATTTTTTTTAAGGAGCACAGTATCGTGGATGGAGTGATGCACTTCACTCATAGAGAGAAGTATCAATACATTTATTGATATGAAACAGGGATTTAACAAAGTTTGATGGTAAATATGACAGACAAGATTCAAGATGGCAAGACACACTTGGTTATTTACTACATGGGGGACAGGGTCAGACAGAACTGTCAGGGAGACCCTTGCATTGAGTCATGAGGTTCAGAAAGGACAGAAAGGACATCCTTGCTTTCTAAACCCCTTCACAGAGACAAGTCTAGGTGTGGGTGGATCCAATCCTGGTCCCAGACTTGGTCAACTGTTGAGCCGGATGCGGCCATCGTGACTACATGTACCCATTATGACCACCACGGGCGGTTATTGCTTGGGTGGGGTTAGGGTAAATAAGGATCAGGTAGGCTCCTGGGGAGGGAGAGCACACTGTCACACACAGTCAGAGAACAGAGTCTTCTGCTGATACAACATCAAGTATTTTTCCAAAGAGACCAGATCCTAGCAATGTCTCAAAGAGCTCTACTCTTTGTAGGTGCTACTTACAGATGCTCTTTGCAACTGTACCTATATTTCTTGTAGGGAAAAAAAGCTAATTTTTGACAGCCATAACATTTTCCCTCTTTGTTCATTTAACTCTCATCCATGCAATTAGTGCATTAGTGTGACTAAGTAGGAGGCATGAAACATGTTGCCTGATGATGTCATGAGTGTGTTGTAAGTTTTGACAAGATCCCTGAAAACAGGTTTCCCTATGGCATAAACTACCAACCAGAGGATCTGAGTTCAGAGGCAGAGTGCTGTTTTTCTTACTTCTTTCCTTGTTCAAACAAACTTAGGAAAAGGGAAAGGGAAGATCCTTACAAGTTTTGAGACTACTTCCATTGTGCCTGTGTGAAAGAAAAAAGATAAAAACATCCTATGTGATGATCACTGTGGCATCTTTTTTCTCTTGACACATTGCTGACACCCATGTGAAACACAGATCTGATGAAACTCTAGGAAATTTGGCAGTCCCGATGGATTCTGTGTTTAAGGGGATGAGGACACAGAGGTGAAATAAGGATCAACTTCAGGGAAGTTTTCTAGAACTTACTTGCAACGACTCTGGCCAGCAACTACTCTATCCTCAACAGTACTGGCTACAAGCTTTACCATAGCGACTATCAAATCAATGCAAGACATCTGAAATAATTATCTAAAAATGTGCGTTCGCTAATGAGTGGTCAAGTTGTATTATCCCAGAGGGGCTACAAGGTATACTATGCCTATACCATTGGTCAGTTTCACCTGAAGGACTAGGGTCATGTTTCAAGCTGTCCTAGGCAAATTTTAGAGCCTACTTGCCACCAAATGTGGCCATGGGTTAAAATAGTTTAGAATTTTGTTTTTCTTGGCATTGCTCTCCAGATTACCAATAGCTGACTAAATACTGCCTTGTGTTTCCAAAGTGGAGTGAATGAAAGATACTAGTAGCCCCTAGTAGGCTACTTTAATTTATTTTTTGTATCTGAACCTGAACTGTCTGTCAGTTATAAACAGCCTCAGCAATTCTGTCACCACCAGCTCTATCGAAGCATTGGTGCCTGTATAACAAGTTTTAAGTTTTTAGAAATTAGCAATCTCCTGTCTTATAATTCTTCTCATTAAAAGTGATGGTTAGGTTGGTACTAAAAATCCCAGTTCTTTTATGACCAGCTCCCTCTGGCAAAGAACATGTAGACACTACTCTGGATTTTGGGGAGGGGGTGTGGGCGTTTTTGGGGGGAATCCTCACAGAAAGAATGTTCCATCAGTATCAGCACCTGGGAGAAAAATATTTTGTGTGGGAGATAAGTCTGTCACAAAGCTGTCAGAGCTGGCAGCCATTTTTGTTGATATTATTTTGTCTAGTTTGGTATCTTCTTGTGACAGGAGTATTTCTCCCTTACTTGTTTGCAAAAAGCTTTCTGTCCCATTAAATAATTAGAGGCGACCACAGTCTTGCTTTGTGAGTGGAGGTATGCCAGATAAGACATAGCTTTTATGGCACAAAGAGAATATAATTCAAAGGAATTATAGACCTTCTGGATTAGCTCTACAAAATAATCATGGAATCATAGAAAGGTTTAGGTTGGAAGGGACCTGGAAGATCATCTAGTTCCAACCCCCGTGCCATAGGCAGGGACACCTCCCACTAGACCAGGTTGCTCAAAGCCCCATCCAGCCTGGCCTTAAACACCTCCAGGGATGGAGCTTCCACAACTTCTCTGGGCAACCTGTTCCAGTGCCTCACCACCCTCAGAGTGAATTTTTTTTCCTAATATCTATTCTAAATCTACCTTCTTCCAGTTTGAAGCCATTCCCCCTTATCCTATCACTACATGCTTTTGTCCTTCCCCAGCTCTCCTGTAGGCCCCCTTTAGGTACTGGAAGGCCACAATAAGGTCTCCCTGGAGCCTTCTTTTCTCCAGGCTGAACTACCCCAATTCTCTGAGCCTGTCCTCATAGGAGAGGTGCTCCAAACCTCTGATCATCTTTGTGCCCTTCTCTGGACCCGCTCCAACAAGTCCATGTCTTCCCTATGTTGGGGGCTCCAGAGCTGGACACAGTACTCCAGGTGGGATCTCACAAGAGCAGAGTAGAGGAGCAGAATCACCTCCTTTGACCTGCTGGTCACACTTCTGATGCAGCCCAGGATATGCTTGGCCTTCTGGACTGTGGTCGCACATCGCCAACTCATGTTGAGCTTCTCGTGAATCAGCACGCCCAGGTCCCTCTCCTCAGGCCTGCTCTCAATCCATTCTCTGCCAAGCCTGTAATTGTGCTTGGGATTGCCCCAACCCAGATGTAGGACCTTGCACTTGGCCTTGTTGAACTGCATGAGGTTGGCTTGGGCCCACCTCTCCAGCCTGTCCAGGTCTCTCTGGATGGCATCCTTCCCCTCCAGCATGTCTACCTCGCCACACAGCTTGGTATCATCAGCAAACTTGCTGAAGGTGCACTCGATCCCGCTGTCCATGTCACCAACAAAGATGTTAAATGGCACTAGTCCCAGTACCAACCCCTGAGGTACACCATACATAACTTGTCTCCACTTGGACATCGAGCTGTTGACCACAACTCTTTGAATGAGATCATCCATCCAGTTCTTCATCCTCCCGAGTGGTCCATCTGTCGAATCCATGTCTCTCCAAATTAGAGACAAGGATATTGTGCAGGACAGTGTCAAACCCTTTGCACAAGTCCAGTAGATGACATCAGTTGCTCTTCCCTTGTCCACTGCTGCTGTAACCGCCTCGTAGAAGGCCACCAAATTTGTCAGGCATGTCTTGCCCTTGGTGAAGCCATGCTGGCTGCTACCAATCACCTCCTTATCTTCCACGTGCCTTAGCAGAGTTTCCAGAAGGATCTGCTCCATGATCTTGCCGGGCACAGAGGTGAGACTGACTGGCCTGTAGTTCCCTGGGTCTTCCTTTTTTCCCTTTTTGAAAATAGGGGTCATGATTCCCCTTTCACAGTCAGCAGGAACCTCACCAGACTGCCACGACTTCTTAAATATGATGGCTAGTGGCTTAGGAACATCATCTGACAGTTCCCTCAGGACCTGCAGATGCATCTCATCAGGTCCCATGGATTTGTGCATCTTCAGGTTCCTCGGGTGGTCTAGTACTTGATCTTCACCTACAGTGGGCGGTTCTCCATTTTCCCAGTCCTCGCCTTTGCTTTCTGCATCATGGGTAGCGTGGATGCAGTCTCTGCCAGCGAAGAATGAGGCAAAAAATTCATTGAGTACCTCGGCTTTGTCTCTATTCCAGGTGACCAGCTCTTCCATTTCCTTCTGGAGAGAGCCCACATCTTCCCTACTCTTTCTTTTCTCGCTGACATACTTATAGAAGGATTTTTTGTTTGTCTTGGTGTGCCTGGCCAGATTTAATTCAATCTGGGCTTTAGCTTGCCTAACCTGATCCCTGGCTACTCAAATTTCTCTGTATTCCTCCCAGGCTACCCGCCCCTCTTTCCACCCCCTATAGGCCTCCTTCTTACTTTTGATCATCTCCAGGAGCTCCTTGTTCATCCATACAGGCCTTCTGGCTTTTCTGCCTGCCTTCTTTTTTGTTGGGATGCATCACTCCTGGGCTTGGAGGAGGTGATCCTTGAATAGTAACCAGCTTTCTTGGGCCCTTCTTCCCTCCAGCGCTTCATCCCATGGCACCATACCAAGCAGATTCTTAAAGAGGCCAAAGTCAGCTCTCCTAAAGTCCAGGGTGGTCAGCTTGCTGTGCACCTTCCTTGCTGCCTCAAGGATCTCGATCTCCACCATTTCATGGTCACTGCAGCTCAGGCTACCCTTGAGCTTGACACTGCCTACCAGCCCCTCCTTGTTGGTAAGGTCAAGGTCCAGCATAGCTCCTTTCCTCATTGGCTCCTCTACCACTTGGAGAAGGAAGTCGTTATCAATACAATCCAAGAACATCCTGGATTGCCTATGCCCTGCTGCGTTACCCTTCTAACAGATGTTGGGGTGGTTGAAGTCGCCCATGAGGACCAGGGCCTGCGAACGCGATGCCATCTCTATCTGTCTATAGAAGGCCTCATTCGCTTGGTCTTCCTGGTCAGGTGGTCTGTAGCAGACCCCCACTGTAATGTCTCCTGTTCCTGATTTCCCTTTAATCCTAACCCATAGGCTCTCAGTCAGCTCTTTATCCATCCCTAGGCCAACCTCCATGCACTCCAGCTGGTCTTTGACATATAGGGCAACACTGCCTCCTCATTTCCCCTGCCTGTCTCTCCTGAAGAGCTTGCAACCTTCCATGCCAACACTCCAGTCGTGGGAGTCATCCCACCATGTTGCTGGGATGCCAATGAGATCATAGCCTTGGAGGCGTGTACACCTCTCTAGCTCCTCCTGTTTGTTCCCCATGCTATGTGCATTTGCATAGAGGCATTTCAGCTGTGTCCTTGTTGAGGCTGACTTGTCTGGAGCAGTTGCAATTCCTTTGCACTGCTCTCCAGGTGGCATTCCTTTGCTGTGTATTAATGTTGCCTCCTGTAGAGAACCAATACCAGATGTGATTTTGTCTCGACATTGCCGCTGTGCCACCATCTTCCGGGAGGACCATCTTCTTCACGGCTTTGGAAGTGGACGACCTCATGCGCCTGCGCAAGGACCAAGGGCGCGAAAAGAGCAGGAAGAGGCTTGTATGGGAACAGCAAATCTGGTTGATCTACGCATGAGCAAGAGCCCTATATAAGGAGCACGTGTCCCTTTTATGGGCCCCCCTTTTGTTCTGCCCCGCTGCGCGCCTCCCCGGACCCTGGACTGTGCGAAATGTGTAACAGTTGAAGACTTCAGACGGAATCAGCAGAAACCCGTTGGACTCAGGGTGGCAGTAGCAAACTTTTCCCCTCTTTCTTTGTTTTCTTCTTTACCCCTTTTCCTTCCCTCTTTGTCTTCCCTTCACCTCCCCTTTTAACCATTCCTTCACGGTTTGTTCACCATTCCATCATGGCTTGTTAAGAGAATTAAACAAAACGTTGTACGACATTTGACTGACTTCAGAGTCTTAATCTCGTCCTTGGGATTGTAATGAAACCTTCCCGATACTGGATCGGGACACCTCCCCATTGGCTCCTGTTACCCCAGGAGCTCCTTGCTCATCTACATAAGACTTTAAGAGTGCTGCAGTGTAGCCAGCACATCTTGGAGCAAATGGCTGCAGGCCCTCACTAGCATGCCATTCCCCTATCCTTAGTGCATCATCCCTTGGCTTGTTACAGGCAAGCCTGATAATGCCCCCTTCCCCCATCGAGTCTAGTTTAAAGCCCTGTTTATGAGTCCCACTAACTCTTGGGCAAAGATCCTTCTCCCCCTTTGAGTGAGACAAACGCCATCTGATGCCAGCAGGCCTGGTGCTGTATAGGCAATTCCATTGTCAAAAATCCCAAAATTGTGCCGGTGACACATAATTGTTCTTCCCTTATCATGGGAAATACTACAGATCCAGCAGTTTTGGTCACAGCTTTTTCTTTGCCTTTGTTCAATGAACTAAGCCGTGATTGACAGATTTGATTACACAGTGATGGTAATTGATATATTCAGCAAAACCAGTTCATAAGCTGCCAGATAATCAACCAATTCATTAAAATTAGCTTGTTTGTCACCAGAGATAAAGCACTGGCACTGGTTTCTTTTGACTAAATTAAACACAGCTAGTAATTTGATTAGACAACCAATTGCATAGAATTAAAAACAATCAAATAAAAAAGAAGCCACTTCAAATGATGTATCCATTTTTAAATCCAGCAGGAAGAATTTTCATCAGTTAAGCCTATCTGAAGGACAAATGATACTGCTTTGAAGTATGTGACTACAACAAGACATTGCAACTCAGTGAAAAGGTTTAAAGACCTGGTGGGCATGGTACCACACAGTCCCTGACTTAAGATTTCTATGTTAGCACTGAAAAGTGGGTCAATTAATGCCAAATCATTTTAGTGAATGATGACATGCCACCGTATTGTTTTGTAACCGTCATGGAATACAAGCACTCAGGTGCCACCTCTGGTAAATAGAGCTGGGACTGGGGGATGAACCAAACACAAGGTTAAGGTGCCCTGTTCTGATGCTCACAGGACTGGTGCCGGTGACAGTGTATGCAAGGAATCAGCTCATAACACATCTTTGCAGACCCTTTGCAGAACTGCTTATGGTGGTAGGACCTTGCCCAATGCATTGCTCATTAAATCTGTTTATGTTTAAGCACAAACACATGTTTAACACCCTCAAAGAATACAATAAAAATTACCTAACTGTGGGATAATTAATGGAGGTCACTTAAGAATTAAGTTATATTCACATTTTGAATAAAAGTACAACATTTGTGAAACTTCCAGGGGCAGAGTGCAGCTGGTATGCGAAAGATACATTTCTCAAAGGTTCCCTAGACAAGCTTAGATGCTAACGACATTGGGGAAGTCCAGTGAGCTAACTCTAAGAAAAAAATGGTGCAGAGGATGGAGTAGAGTGGAGACACCGCAGCCAAACTCTGTCATAAAATGGGAACTTGAAGGTCAAATGGAATCCTTGAAGACCTTATGGAACTGATAAGCTGCCTAATTGTTACCCTGAGCCAACAATCCGTCATTTTTTTGACAAAATGCTATCCTTTGGGTGAACTTTGCTCATTATAATGTCATTATAATACCAAAACACACCTCCATCCCAAAAGCTACCCACCTGCAACGTGTGACCACTCCTCACAGAGTCTGCTCTCTGAATTTCTTGTAGTTTATACCTGTAAAAGCAAAGCAAGAGAATTTTACACCAATGATAACAAAAGTGTGTATGACTAGAGTCCCTCAAGCTCCACCTGAAAGGTAAAAAATAGTATAAAAATAGCTTAAGAGAGGAGGGATGTCAGGGAAGATACCAACACGGGCAGGGAAATGCCATGGCTGACCACTCCTGACTGCTGGGATCCGTCGGTGGGCTGAGCCTCTCTTCCCCCCCCACAAGGATGCTTGTGGGTAAGATTTGAACACTTGGCTATACCAAGTGCTTCCCAGGTTAACTTAGAAATCTCTATATAGAGTGGTTTTATAACTTAGCACATTTGTAACTGAACTATATTGCTAGCATCTTTAATTATTAGTATTCACACGTGCTTTGCAGATAGTCACTATCAGTCCAAAAGAACTTGTGTATCTGTTTTTTAAATAAAAACCACTGTTGTCATGGTTTAGGCCAAATCCGCTGCTGGGGTCCTGGAGGACCTCAGATGGGACCGACAGATACTCTCCTCTACTCCTCTTCAAAGAGAGAGGCAGAGGAGGAAAAAAGAGACTTATGAGTTTAGAAGAACTAAACTAATTTAATGAAATATTAATAATAAAATAAAAATAAATAATGAAAAATGTATACAAAACTGTATCAAGCTCCCGAGATGACAATCACAACACCAGCTGGCACTGGGGCAGTCCCAGGCTGGACTCAGTGACAGACGGGAACTGGATTCCGGATCTGCATTCAGGATCGGGATCACAGGCAGACGAACAGAGACCTCAGACGTCGGCCATTGGAGGAAGAGGGCTGACTCTTTGATCCCTCCACTTTTATACTGAGCATGAGACAGATGGGATGGAATACCCTGTTGTTCAGTTTTGGGTCACCTGTCCTGTCTGCTCCTCCCTGCAGGTGGGACCCCACTATGCTTTTCTGCTTCCGACCCTCCAATGGGGCAAATAACGAAGTTGGTTGGCCTTGGTTGTTATAGCAATAAGTATAAGCAAGAGCCTCTCTGCATACCATGCCTGGGCATCAACTATAAACATAGGTCTTATCACTCTGAGAGCGAAGAGTTTCTGCACAATATGCAGTTAATTTCAGTAGTTAGAAGAGGCCCAGCTAAGAAGCAAAGTTACTGAACAAAATTGGTTCTGTTTTACCTCAAACCAGGACAACTGTGTATGTAGCTAGTCGTTTGGATTTTCTCATTGAATGCGACCAAAGCGTGGCCGTGCTAGTTCATGAGTACGACTGGGCTGAAGGTGCAGTCTGCTATTAGTGTATCCAGAACGGTAACTGTTTAATATATATTAAACGCACCTGAACTGATAGTGGTGAATTGGGCATCACTCAGAATTTAAACCTAGCTGCACCTCGCCTCCCATCTCGGTGAGGAGTGTTAGAACGCAAGGGGGTTTATTTTCTGCCAAAACTACTTTGCCCCTTAACACAACACTCACCCTAGTAGCACAGCTCTGAGCTGCAAGAGCAAACCTGCATCCTTCACACAGCCATTGTGGCAGCAGAGTTTGTTTTGTGTTGGTACCGCTGAGCTGTTTGACAAAGGAATATGAAAGATTGTTGTCATATTTGTTCTTAATTTTCATGTTGTTGTGCTGTCAGTGAGAATGCAAAGAAGCACTGGTTTGTTCAGAAAACGTTTGTAGGTGTAGTAAGTAAGGAGGATGTAACCAGGAGTATAGTCAAATCTTTCCTGCCAATGGATTAAAGCCCAAAGGAGAGCTGAGCCAGGATCCCAGCTGCAAGGAGATTCATTTCTGTCTTAAGATCTAGGTTGAGCTCCTTCGCTCCCTGACTCCTTACAAAAAAGCACGGAGAGCTCTGGAACAGGGGCCAGGTATTGACAAAATGTCCAGGAAACCTGTTCAGTGCCCAGGTGGTGAAGCTCTGTTGTCTGACATCCTTAGTGCCTGGCTGACGGTGAGCTACCCGTGCAGCATGGTATCTCTGGCTTTTCTGCAAATCAGGACCAGAGGGACAGGTGTTACCCACCATGTAGGTAGGCAAAGCCTGCTGTGAATTGAAAAGCCCTGTACTGACAGACCAAGAGCTGCTCTGCCTCTCTGGCCCACATGCGTAGCTTTATTAGTGACATGCACTGGGAGTCTCTGCAAAAGGCTCCTGTTGCACGTTCACATACATGAGTTGCCAATATATTGCAGAAATTTTGATTGCTTACTTATGGGAACTTAAAAAAAAAAACCATGAGGAATTTGCATTGACATAATTTGCATATGGATTGTATTAATTTGCACATAAAAATGTGTTTGCTGCACAATCCAAAATTAATGGATTATTGAAAAGTATTAACAATGAAAGAATGTCAATATCAAATGTTTCAAGGTCTTGATTGCTGCTAGAATTCAGTGGTGCTATGGTCTTTGAACAACCAGTACAAAAGACAAGGCAAAATGGAGTTACATAAAAGGGACCAAACAACATTTCTTCAGAAATGAAGAAAAATGTGTATGGCAGCACATGAATGTACACTGCACCTGAAAGAAATCAAAACTTGGGTAGAGCTATCAGAATGATGATAGGGATATAGAAGACATGATAATCGCTTGCAAAAGATTATAACTTTTTTTCAGAAAACACAGAATCTTTTCCCTTCAAAATATAGTTACTCATTTCTGACTCACCCCTAGTTATTTTTACATTAAAATGCTTTTCAAAAAGTTGAATTAGTAAAGACATGAAATCTGTTTTCTGACAATTGTTGGAAATCACAAACTTACACATTGCATGTATGTTTTCCAAATTAAAACTGTACATGCTCTTGGTTTCCTTTATCCAGCTATTTATTTCAGTCACAAATCAGGTCTATATATGGCTTGTATTTGCCTGGTCACCTCAGGACATCTAACAGCTCCTTAGAAAAGAAAGATTTATAGTCTCCTACCCTTCCAGCCTTCCCAACAATATTTTCTTCTCTTTCCCTGTTATGAGAATTCAGAAATAACTGAAAGGACAGGTTATCACAAAGTTTAGGCCATCTGTAGAAACTGAACTTTCTTTGCATGTTCAGCTATTTTTTAATTACATAATCTAAGTGATTAAGCCATGTGCTTAATGACTTTTTGATATGAGTCTGCATGACTTCCAGGGAATTACTTGGGCATACCTGGGAAAAAACATCAGTCAACAATGTCCCACTAACCCTAAATACAAATATGCAACAGACATTAATTAAAGGATACCAAAACATGAACCACCACTAGAATGTGTTTGCACATGACATATTTTTGTTCCTATCAGCAACTGCAAAGATTCTTGTGGACCAGAAGAAAGCGTGATAGCTAACTTCCCACAGGAGCCCTACCTTCACCAGTGTGGCTTCTGTGGAATGAAGAGGAAGCAAGGGTCTTGCAGACTGCTTTCCTACTCTCTGACCTCCTTCTAGATGTATTTGATGCTTACTTCCTAGTCAGTTTCTTGATATCATCTTGACATCTCTTGACATTAAAAATAGCAGAATACTCTCAAATTAAGGACAACTCTGCAGAGTACATCTCTCTCACCTGACAAGGGACTGCCACAAACTCTACACCCTCGTTGGATAGCTGAGGGTCCCTTGTTCATCTTGACTGATGAGAGCTGCTTCTGGAGGCCAGACTTCACAGTAGTTTTAATCTACTTAATTTTCTTCTGCTTGGAATGGTGTTGGGTCTTTTGCTTTCTGTCTGGAGGATTCTGCAGATAATTGAAACAAACCCTTTGCCAGAGCAGGTACCATTAGTAAAGAACTCCAACATGGGACTCATCCTGATGCATTTTGACAGTTCTCACCCTGTCTGGTAACTGTGGTGAGGTTTGCAGAGGAAGCCCATTGGAGACATAATGTTAGACTTAGGGCTTTTAAGTGCAAGGTCACCCAGCGTAGTTGTATGTGGGGATACAGGAGAAACCACTACAGCCTATGGTCTGTCCTAATCAAATTGAGGACTCATTGACCTTAACACTGGCTTAGTCAGTCAGTTTTATTGCAAAATGAACTTATAAAAGATAAAGCCTTGTCCTTGAAAAGAACTAGCTAAGATAAACCCACGCATGACACAATCACAATTAATTTTATTTTGTTATGAAAGGGGGACGCAGGGAAGTTTTCTTACAGTCTTGAAATTTGAAAAAGTGCAGTTAATGTTAAATAACTAGCAATGTTGATAACATTATTATCATTGCTTCTATTGTTTAATATTTGCCTTATCACATAGGCAAAAGCCATTTTGTTAAGGATTGTACAGTGGTGGTCCAAAAAGATGGTATTTACTTCAAAACACAACTGTATGAGGATGAAGGTGGGGTGGGGGGAAGCATACACAGCATTTATAATCTTGCCAGCATGTAACATAACTGAATCTATTAAAATGTGATACAGAAAGGATTAGAGGTCAGATTTTGATAACCCTCATTCAGATAGGATAAGAGCCTTGCAGACCAGGGGCTTTCACGGAAGTTGAGGGAAACTTTTATGGAATATAATCTTGCTCAGTGTGGAGAAGGCAAACTGACTATGTTTAGCAGCCTCCTGGCCACTTGAGTCATCAATCTGTGAGCTTTGGTCTGCCACCCAGTTGCATATTGGTGGGAGAGAAGCACAGCTTGTATCTCAACAACTCCTTCAAGATGATTGGCAGTGCTGGTGGGAAAAAGCTCCCATTTCAAACACCAGCACTTCTGGCAATCTGATGAGTATGCATACCCACCTCTCATCCCTGGCTAGTAAGCTACTGGACTCTTAGTGGTCTGTCATCTCTGTGTGGAGCATGGATGCTGTGCTTGTGCTGATGGCTGTATGACAAGCGTTACAGCAAATAACTGTGCACTTCCATAAAAGGACAGGTCCTTATCTACCTGTGCAAAAGCAGTAGATGTTGGAATTGTGGTCAGGAGTGGAGTGATCAAGTGATGCCTTTCTTCAGAAAGGGCTGAGTGGAGAGCAATGTTGGATGTATATAAAATTTAAAAGGAGCAGGAGTGTACTTTGATCCCGAATATACTAAATATGGCATCTTATAAGTAAATCATTGAATATATATATGTATATGCTCCTTGGATGTGTTTATACCTTTCTAACAGCAACATTTTATTTGCACTTTCTGGTGTATTTTAATTTGAGTGGTATAAAACTAGAAAAACACAAGTGTGAATGAAACTCATAAAGCCCTACAAAGTTACTATCCTTGAAGTTTCTTGATACACATTTAATGGGGAAAGATCTTACTGTTATTTTTAAATATTCCTTGTACTTAAATTCGTACATACATCTTGTTGCAGTACTTCACCTTCCAGCAAAACAAGAGTTTTAATGATTCACATTCAGTATGTGTTGTTATAATAAATAATAACAAACTTGAGACTCAGCAACTTATAGCACAGAAAATGCAGGGGAACGTACCCTGTAAGTGCAGGGTCATTCCTTGTAGTTAGCAGAGATAACCTTGGATTCTGGGGTCAACTACTTTTCTATTTCTGCTTCAGTACGCCCATGTAGGATACTGAAGGAGCTTGGGGACAGAGCTGTAAAGATAACATTGACAACATGATTTGAATGATAATAGGGATATAAATAAATACCTTAAAGATCCTGATACCACCAAGCATAGTACTGCTAAGGGAAGTGTTGATGGAGGTGGGGGGAAAGGATGCTACTGAGACTTTACCATCTCTGTGGACATACAGACCTCCTTTGTCCCCTCCTGTAGCTATTATGCCCCTGCTTGGCAGAAGAGAGGAAGGAGCATTGAGCTGGTGAGAATAAAGAAGATGACAGAGAGGGAAGGGCATGGGAGAGAAAGGGAGCTAGACAGCCATTCACAGAGCATGAGACAAGTATTATAATCGTTCAGGACTATTGATGCTTGGTAATTTTGTTACTGCACACAGTTAAAATCAAAACACAGCTGTCTGACCATCACTATTGTAAAGGTTTTTAAATGTCTTTTTTCACACTGACTTTTCATTTGTAAGAGAGGGCCAGAAAGAAGACTCAGACTCATTTCTGTAAAATAAAGAATTCCTTCCCTTCCCTGTGCAGCTTAGCAATGTCTATTGTAAGTCTCGTTATCTTTGTACACTACTTGAAATAAGGTTTCAAATGGGACCTCAAGTGTTGTAGTCACACAGACTGTGGCTTGGTCTCAACAGAGAAGTCACCAGGAGCCATATAAAGACATAAACATGAAATCAAATGGCTTCTGTGCATCTGTCAGAGACATCCGAGAATTGATTCCACAGATGCATGACCAATGTTGATCAACTGGTGTTCTGGCTGAGAAAGCACAATTACGATATACTTCTGCACATAACAAAGCTCTCAAATAACTCAAAACACTATAAAAAGCAAGCCTTCTGTCTGCTGATAGCACTGTGTATCATACACTAAATCAGAGTCAAGGGAGCTTCTGGACAAAAAGCTTAGGGACTTCTCCCAATTTCTAGCAGGAACCCCATGGCTGATTCAGAGTTTTTAGCATTTTTTTTTTGATACTGCAATGCACAGATTATTCTCATACAAGCAGTTCCACAACACACTGCTTCTGTTGTCTTGTACTTAAATGTGTGGGGGTTTTTTTTCTATCTTGTTCTCATGAATACTTTCATGAATACTTTCCTACCATGATGAACAATCTTGCCCTTTAAATTCAAAAGTTCTGAAGGTACTGCTTCATGTAAACACATGACAGACCCCCACATAAAAATAACAGTACAGCTGACATTGCACCAAATAAAGCTAGCTGAAAATTTTCTAAGGTGACCTGCTTCAAATGGAAAATGCTGATGTTACAGAACTAAAATATCTTGCAAATTAATATTATTTTTGTCAAAATTTTCAGTAGATAATTTTTATTAAGTCTTACTATCAGAAGGTTGAAATGTTTCATTTCAAAAAGGCCTAAACTTATTTTCTTTTCTATGCTGTATTTTGACTATATAAAGGAATAAGACTATCAGGTTACCAGATCTGACCTTACTGAAATGAGATGCTCTGTATGGTAGGAAGAAAACATTTCTGCACATTTTTTTTGCAAGACATTCTGAGATTTTCATCCCAACTTAAGACAATGTAGAATTTTGAAATCTCAGTATCTTGGATGGCACTTCCTTTATTCAGCCTGATGTAGACATTGGAAAATAAGAACAAAGCAGCAGGGACATCAGAGGGAAAAAAAAAAAAAAGGAGAAAATATAGTGGCTGGTAACTATAGACCCAATAGTCTAAGAAACAACTAGTAGCTTTCCTGAAGCACTGTGACCCTAATTATATGAGAAACTTTGTGACAGTGATTTTATTAAATGTAAATTTTTGTTTATTACCTGGGTTGGAAGGCATTATTCTGAGATTCTCAATGTGAGTTAATGAATTTCTGTGTTAATTTACTTTTTATCCTCTTAATGCATCTAATATTTCTATTTTAAACCCCACACATTTTCATCAAGGAACTATTTTAACCTCCCACTGACTTTGGTTTCACTGAATTGTCTTTCTCAAGTGCAAGCATAGTCTCATTGCTGCATCAAGTAGTTGCACAAGTCTGTCCACAGCACGGTAGTCCAGCATTCATGCACTCCATGCACTGGAATAGTACATCAAACTGTGTGTGTGTGTGTGTGTGTGTGATGGGTCTCAGTGTGAAGCCTATATGGGAGGGAAGGTTTCAGAGTGGCAACCTATGGACTCAGAGTGGCTGTGGATTATGTGTAAAACACCACCACTGGGCCACTGTCTTTCCTTCCTCTCTTAGATTCCAGAGGTAGGGATAGGGAAAAACAGGAGAGGGCTTGTTCTTCCTGAGCCGAATAATCTGACAAAGACATTGACCGGCAATGGGCAAGGAATCTAAGTGTGTCAGCACATCTGGGTGCTGTCATGTTTGCATGGTATGCTTTGCATTCAGTTAAATAAAGAGTTGGTACCACCAGAGACTGTTGCAGATGCATATCAGAAATCTCACTAACAAATCTCTGCTCACAGCGTTTTCCAAACAAGGCAGCTAGGAGTAGTTTACTCCCATATCCAAAAGCAGAGGGGCTGATGAGGACCTTTACTATATATACTCTTGGTGAGGTACAAGAGGCAAACCATCTCTTTTCCTGGATTTGAGTCTATAGTTGTTTATCCACATAGCCAGCCAGTGAATCATAGAAGTCTGAAAATCACTCATTCAGTGCAGAATTCACTGCTGAATGGAAAATTATTTTATACTCTGAAGTGCCCTATTTCATACTTTCATTTCTGACACAACTTCACCTTCTCTGGACTAAGTTTGAGGAACCAGAAAAATTCCTGTGAATGAAGGGCCTGAAGCTGTCAGAACATGTAGTGATATCAGGTATAGGCTGAGGGCAGAGACTCTCCTCCAACTTACTTCTCTTCATTGCCCACAAAATTGCAATAGAATTCTAAGAATATATTCCAAATATACTCCAAACCAGAATATTAGTGATTAAACTCTGTGGCTAATTGGGTTATGCAATCATCGGTGTAGAATACACTGTAGAATTCCAGTTCCAACTCATAGGGTTGAGTTACTATTTTTAGAGAAAATAAATGAAAGGAAAGAAACATTAGTTGTCTTGCTAGAGTTCTATAAAATTATGTTACTGAAAGAAGAGCACATTTGGGATTTACTGCTGTATCATTTTTTGCTTCATTACAGAAGGGAAAAAAAATGTCCTTACAGTACATAGTGCTTTCAGGAAAAAACATACCTAATTCCTCGCTTTTCTTCTCTGAATAAAATTTGTTGCTGTTATTTCTATTATGGACATGCCTAAAGGACCCAGCAGAGATGGTGTTGCCATTGTGAAAAGTTCTGCCTCAAACAGAGAGTGTGAAACATTCTCTGCCCTGGAAGCTGAATGTAAGTGGATAAAGCAGGCAGAGATAAGGAAAAAAAGAACAATAATATCCCATTTTACAGATTGGTTAACTGTAACACTGAGTTTTTTGAGTCAGTTAATACACATCAAGCTGGAATTTGAATTCAGGCTTCTTGAATTCAAACCTGATATCTTTGGGAAACTACACCCTCACCCAGCCCCTTGAACTTCAACTGATTTCAGACCATCATTGATTTTCTATGAATTAATTTAAAACCAGAGATATCAGAATGTCATAGTAATCTAGAGTTAAGAAGTGATTTTAGACCCTAAGAGTGACCACTCAGTCTTGTCCACGTTACAGGGCTGTTCAGCCATACCCAAATTAGCTCTGGATCCAGGAAGATATGGTCATAGTAGCATAAGACTGTTCCAGGTCACTGAGACACACAGATGCAGCTATACCGCCAGGACCCAGGAATGCAGTGAATCAGACAAAATTGTTTGACATGAAAAATGCCTTTGGTGGTAGCTGTTATCATCTTGGTCTCATTCTGCTGTAATCAGGAGTCTCAGGGAACCTCAGGCTTTCCACATCTACCGACTTCTCTTGTCACCTTGCACATCATAAAAATAATGCTTAAAAAGTGTCTGACCGTGCCTTGCTTCTCTTTTATGTCCTTTCAAAGAAAAGGTGAGGGGAAGTTAACAAGACCATTAACATGAAGACACTATCATCATGATAGGGTCATTAGGCTCATACCTATCAGAAGGTCTGGACATGGGGCTGTGAGATGCATCTGAGGTCAGTGAATAGCATCTTTCTAGGTCGTAACTAGCAGTTTGTGACCTGGACTTGGACCCCCTTGTACAGAGCTAGAACAAAATTATGTCCCCTGCCTTTAAGTGCTCAACAGTCTAAATATTAGAGATGGAAAGGAAAGGCACAAAGAAAGAGACTCAGCCCAGAGACTGCTTAGGAGCAATAACTGCAAGCATCTCATCATGCAAGGTACGTGACATGGCCCACCCTTCTTTCCCCAGTCCCTGCCAATACAAACTAAGTTGTACCAGTACTGAATGGGAAGCATGCTGCCACAGCTCCATCCTTTAATAAATAAACACATATATGCAAAGTCACAACAAATTAGGAACTATTTATTTCTGTTCATCGAGCCAGATAGAATCAATAATCAGCAAGGAGTTGGCACTGGATTCATTAAGAAAGCTCTCAAGGCCTCAGTAATACAAGTGAGAAGTGACCCACTAGCTAGGTTTCCCTGTAGACAGGACACTGGGCTAAAATAATTCTCAGTTTAAGGGAAAATAATGGGTAATACTCGCTTTACATTGCATCCTTTTACCATCTAAACCAACTGAGCTTTTTCCTAAATAATACATGAAAGACTGTTCAATGCCCAATTCACTGTGCAGTTTTGTGAAAAGAAACTAAAATAAAAACAGGGAAATTATCCTTAGTCTTTCATGCTTATTTTTACCTGTCTGAAGCACATCAATCCATGTAAATAGATTTGCTTTTGATTGAAACCTTTGTGTTCCATTTGGCCAACAGCCATCAGAAAGCAATCAGAAAGCAATCAGAAATTGACCTCTGCAAAGCAGGTGTATTTTCCTTTCTTTTGATTTGCAAGTGTATAACATTAGAGCTTAATATCTGTTAGAAATGGACAATCAGTCTTCTGAGTCTCTAGTCCTATGAATGTATCATATATTAAGAGGGCTGGTAAAGTCAAACTTGGTACCAGATGTGAAATGCTGTACCAGTGCTGTGAAATGATAAAGAATAGATAGAACTTCTTACTTTATTACGATTATTACAAACTTTTTTATTGAGGAAGCCACAAACAAGTTGAAGAATTTGTTGTGATGGGCACCACTCAGGTTCTTAACTGGGGAATAAATCTCATCCCAAATATTTTTCAATCTATGGTCTTGTAAGCATGCACTTGCTGACCTTATTCCTAGAGCAGCTCCGCTGACATCAGTGCTGTTACAGTGATAAAGCTGTGCTTGTATGCACTGCCGAATTGGAGCTTTAAAAGATGAAACAGGAAAGGGGCTCACAGCCTACAGTGATCTGTATTCCCAGTCATATTTCATAGCTGGGAAACCAAGGCAGAGATCACTTTGGGCCCTCACAGTCAGAGGTCATCATTAGCCCTGGCAGTATTTGGTAGACATTTTTTGGCACTTTTAGCAGGGAGACCAAAGATCCAAATGGGATCTGTAGGTGTAAACACCCTTTGGTTATCAAGTAAATTTAAAAATTATTATAAAATTAATTATGTTTTATATTAGTATCTCATTAAGTTTTAGCAATAAAAGGAGATGAAGAAGGTTGCTCAGCAGAGACACGATTACTTTTCTGGAAAGATAATAATCCATCTGTCCTTGAAATGTTGTTCTCAATAACTAACCATCTCTTAATATTGCTACTCCCACACACAAAGACTTCGGGATAATAAAAAAAGAATATAAATATATTAATTGTAGTTATAAAGTGTCACCTGCTCTCCAAATTGTCCAAGGCATTTTTCTGCAGCTTAATCATAAATTTAAACTACAATTTAAACATTAAAGGAACCCATCAAATTACAACTTTTGGGTTGACCGTGTAAATTACAGCTTTGCAGAAGTTAAAAATTAACCAGGGAAGGCAATGCAGACAAATGGATGAAGCATTTGAAGGGGTTAAGAAACCTGTGCTCTGGTCCCAGCTCTTTGCCACTGATTCATTTAATCTTCCTGTAGCACCTGAGAGAACAGCTCTTCACTTCAGGAGCTATTTCCCCAAGCTTACATATCACTGTGGTTTGAGCCACACGGGAACAAACATCAGTGTCTAGGAAAACCCAGAACCATGCTCAAATGTCTGTATCATCTTTTTTTCTTCCATAGTGACAGCTGATAACTAAGGACCTAACTACTAGGTCCAGGATAGCTGGTCCAAAAAGTGAGAAGACTTCAGTGGGAAAGTCACCAGAGCATCACTGAAAGGTCACAGTGAAGGCTGTGCCCATGTGAGGGGCAGGAAGAAGAGTTTGACTGAGGTAATGTGAAAACCGTTATTTAGACATAGGTCTGGTGATTCATGTTGCTAGAAAATATCCACCAAGCTCAGTAGAAAAGGTTCCTGAGGATGCACATAGTAAAAGGATAGTTGAGACACTTGACATGTCAAATGTCACGTGATAGTATGCAGGTCACAGGAGGCTATCTCCCCTGTTAGCTGGCTCCTTTTAGGGATTCCCATGTCTTGCAGTGGGAAGGTGCTGGCCCCTCACATTGCTCTTTGCCCATTAATTGCAGCCATTGTGCTAAAGAGAAAAAAATTCCAGAAAGGATGAATAACAATTTTTTGTAACAGCTTTCACAGCCAAACCTCCTGAGTAAACTATTCAGTAAACAAGAGTGCCAAGCTGGCATCAGCTCTTTTTCACAACCCAAAGGCATTCTTTTGTAATAAAGGAAGTTTTGGCACTCCTTAGACTCTTGTCCAGCATCCCTCTTTAAAGCAGGATTACATGAACAGCTGAATTCAATTCTAAAAATGGAATGGTATCAACTGATAAGCTGTTCCACAATCTCTCCCATGAGTATAATCACCTGAGCTAAGCCACAGAGGGGAGTCAAGTGAGAATATTAACTTACTGACTCCAATCATCTGTCCAAAGTAATTTCTGCAGGAGTAAGCACATCTGAGTTGCTGACTTAGGTGCCCATTTTGGGGTCAGCAGCATGTGTTTTATTAGAGAGGAGGACAAATGGATGGCTCTGGTTGGGTTTTTTTATCCCTCTGTGGGAAAATGTTATTTAAACCAAGTGACTGAGTACATATAACATAAAAATCTACATCTTTTTTTTTTTTTTTT
>VUYV01000616.1:110722-177748 GCA_008711295.1 Anarhynchus alexandrinus | reverse complement strand
TATTATAAAATAAAAATCTCCATCTTTTTTTTTTTTTTTTCTCTTTTGGTAAGTTCTTCCAGTCTCTCACTAGTTAATCCCCAGAGGCCAACAGATTTGAATTTTGCAATACTTATTATCAAATAACTGCTGTCTTCAAAATGAATTTACAACTGGGCTGACATAACAGTGACAAAACCCTGTTCATTCCAGCTGAAGATGAGTCTGATTTTGGCTGTAAGATTCATGGTTCCTACAGTATTCTGATGCATCCAACTGGAAACTCTGTGGCAGCTACAGATAATTTGAAAAGTGTGAAAATGAAAAGTGAAAAATTTGAAAAGAACTGCCTTGTTCTTTTTATGCAGCCCAGGATGTGATTGGCTTTCTGGGCTGCAAGTGCATATTGCCGGCTCATGTTGAACTTCTCATCCACCAACACCCCCAAGTCCTTCTCGTCAGGGCTACTCTCAGTCCATTCTCTGCCCATTAGATATGACCAGCTTTAATGTGCCTTCTGTGATGACCTGCTGGTAAAGCAAAGCCTCTGTACTGGAGTACCCAGCAGCAGTATCCTTCATGATTCTGCCTTAGCAAGAGAGGGATAGTGGAGAGATACAGTGGTGTGGTTGGCCCTCATGGTCTTGTTCTCCTGGGTACTTCAGGCAGAGTGCACATACTGGGAAGTGACTACTCCTTGGTATAGCTTGGCCCTTTTACATCTAAGGTCAATTCAAAGAAGAGTCCTTAGCACCAACTGCCTTGTTTTTCAGGGATTTGGAAGCCATCATTTCTCAGTGGAACAGGAGGAACAGAGCTGCAGTTTTTCTTTCACTCACAAGAACTTTCTCTGTTGCTCCCATTTTTCACTGCTGCTTGCATGGTGAAGTTTCTTACATGCAGAAATACACAAGGCAGCAAGAATTATGTATTAGACAACAGTAAATGGGGTAAAAATGGTTTTGAATTGAACATTTCTTTTATAAATGTGATTCCAGATGAAGGTATACTGCAAACTTCCATGCAGCACATTCAGCAAGTGCTACCTTGCTATCATAAGACATTATTCTGCCCCAAGTTTGATTTGTGTAAGAAGGGAACCAGGAGAGAGTCCCTCATAAATTACATTGTCGACTCATTTTGCTATTGAATTCTGGCATACCAAAGCTGCATCACTGAATAATGTTTAGTTGCATAACCTTTTAAAGTTACAACCACTATGTCTCATTGCACAGTGTTCAGAAAATATGGAGTTTACTTCTTCCACCAGAGTTTATGTTTATTTAATTTCAGTATTTTGGATTTTAAGAAAAACATTCTCAGTCTTCTTCACATTTCACATTGTTATACCACTTTAAGAATAGTTATGCTTAGCTTTTCCATTTCTATGAGTTCCTATCAAATACTTAGTGTTTTATTCCAGCCTGCCCTTGTAAACTAATGGAAACTGCTTGCTTTCTTAAATTGATTTTCTGTACTTAGACCCTTTATACTTTGCACTGCACCATAGTGAAGTCAAAAGTGTTAAAAACAAAAAAGAGGGAAGCTGAACTCACCTTTATTTTGTGTTATACTACTTATTGTAAGGTGTAACAGTGCACGGTACAGAAACGTAGAATGATGTCTTTGGAGACAATTTTTCAGTAGTTCTGAAACTTTTTTTTTAACTAAATAGATTTGTGATGAGATGTACACAATAATTCTCTTTCACAGAAAACATTTCACAGAAACATTTCACAGAAACATTTGGCAGAGACATCCTCAGAGTGAAGGATATGAAGATACATTCAAATTTTAAAGATCTTTGGGAACTGGTATTTCTCTGATCAGAGTTTCTCACTCCCTTTCTATTATTTTTAATGTATGTCTGTTGTAGATTTCTGTTATAAGACTCAGGTAAAGTCCTTTCTCAAGCAAATGGCAAATACATTCTTGTAATCTCAGAAGTAGACCTGGCAGTGGGAATTTCCTTCTTGCTCTGAGTAGGAGATAAACTGGTTCTGTCCTTAGCTGCCAGAGCACACTGGACACCTCACTGTGTCAATTGACGAGGTTTTTACTGCCAGATTGCTCTGCAACTTTCTGCTACAAGTTGCTTCTTCCCAACAGAGTAAGCAGAATGCATGGTATTGCCATTGCAGTCTTAGGATGCATTATGCACGTTCATCTATTGCTTTGGCTGAGAGCGCATACTCAGGGCAACGCCTTTGGTTTGCTGCACAACATATTTGGAGGAGGGGTGGGAGGAGCCTGGATGCTGTACAGAAAGAGAAGCTACAACTTCTATTCCTCAGAGCTGTTCTTGTTCTTACAATGAGAAGCAGCCAACACAAAATAGTACCTCACACCTGCTTTCTCCTTTGAATTCTATGTAAGACAGCTTACAACATCTCAACATAATAAGCTGCATGATTGTGGGGAATTTGTGTCTCTAATAGAATTATCTAGGTGAGAAGGGACCTCTGGACACCTTTTGTACAGCCCTCCTGCTCCAGACATAAATCACTTCAACATGAGATTAGGTTGCTCAGGGCTTTATCCAGCCAAGTGCTGGAGATCCCCAAGGATGGAGAAACCTCTGCCTCTCTGGGCCATTTTCCAGGGCTGTACTGCTCTCAATATGTTTTTTTTTTCCCTTGTATAGCATAACCATACTGAGGTATGAATCCATTTCTGCCTGTAGCTGTTTGCACTGTGTCATTCCCACCACCTTTCTTTTAAATGAATGCCAGACAGTTAGGTCCCTTGATAATTTTATTGTGGCTGCATAAACTGTGAAACAGAAAAAAAATCACGGTGCCCTAGGATGCAGTCTAGGCAATATCCTTGATCTTTCACTGTCCTGGGAAATCATTTGTCTGGACAGCATCTTTATAGAATCCTCTATTAGAAACAAATCATGTAAAGTATATTTATTATATCAAGAGAATGCTATCTTCCTACCAACACTTTTCAGATGTTTAGGTACACTTAAGTTGTTATAAAGCAATAAATGTGCTTTAACACCTTTGATAGTGCACCTCTGTGCAAATTGCTTGTGTTATAGTTTGAAGAACTCACAACAATTTATTGTCCTTTAGACAATTATTCTATCACCCAATGACCCCTCCCCACCCGGGAAGGGGAATTGGGAAAACACAAGGAAACCCGAGGGTTGAAATATAAACAGATTTAATAGAATAGACTAAATAATTAACATTAATAGCACTAAAGAACCAGTACTGATACCAATACCAATACAAAATATACAAGGATTATACTCAGTCAATTTTATCAGTAGGAAGTTGTGCAGTTCCAGCAGTGGACAGCAAATGTCAGACACTGCGAGCACTATGGCTTTGGGAGGAAGGGAAGGTCTCAGGTGTCCAGCACAAGGGAAAGAAGTTCTCAGGATTGCAGCCATCAAGAAAAAGAAAAAAAAACTCCTCATCAAATTTATTTTGAATGTGACATTCATGGTATGAAATAATCCTGTTGGCCAGCTTGGTTCAAGTGCCCAGGTCTTGCTCTTTCTCATCTCTGCAGCTGGCTGGCTCAAAACCACTGTGTCCGTGAAAACCACATACAATAGCTGGCTAGAAAAATAGTTTCACAAATTCAGACAATAGAGTCTTCTAAAATGCGTTTTTCCCAAGCATTAGGGGAGATCTGAAAAGCAAAATTACTGAAAGATAAATTAATTCAGCATTGCTCAAACCAGGACAGCTTGTTACCAAAGGATGGGAAACAGGAATAGCTTGTAAGACTTCTGCTGAAGTGGGAAGGAGTCGACTAAGTTCAGTACTTATCAGCCCAAATTCCCATGCATTTCTCAGACTTGGTTGGTCACAGACATTTGTGTTTCTTCAGCTTTACTCTGTATAAAGAGGTTTCTCCAATGAAATCCATCCAACAGGTTTTGTTATAGCTCTGCAAGAACTTCATCTGAAGCTGGGAAAACTCAATGGAAAAAAATCCAGCTGAGGTGAGTAGAGGAGCTTGTGCAGATGACGGTGATCAGGATGGGTAGATGGGAATGAAAGTATTTTAAGTGACAGATTTTAGCCATTTGATGAAGAGAAGTTTGGAGATTTTAGTAATGACTTTACACTTTTCTTGCATGGGTATACATTTTCCTCAAGAAAGCTATTAACAATCGAGATTTGCTAGAACTCATGCATCACTGAGCCAAATGCCAAAATGTCTAGATGGGCTCCAGAATCAGTGAGAGACTGAGGAAAGGTTCCCCTTTCAAACCAGGAGATCCAGGCCATACATGCTGTGCCACTTGTTACGCCCCACTTACAAGAGAGGGGGGGAAGTGACTCAGATTCACAAATCCCCAACAGTGTGGACTAAGGTGAGACAACTCTCAAGGTCTGTACAAAAACATTTATTAGATTCCCACAGTGATTAATATATCTCTTAACTACGTCCACGATAATTGGTTAGATATATAACAAATTATGGCAAATGGTAAAGTACGCCTTGCGTTACTTCACAACAGATACACAACAAATTATACCATGAATTATGGCGAGTGGTAAGGTATGCTTTGCGTTATGTACTTAACTTTAAAAGAAAAAGAGAGAAGAAAGAGAAACAGAGGGATAGAGAAAGAGAGAGAGAGATATAAAGAGATCACCGGTCCTGGTTCCAGCGTTGGTCCAGTCAACAGGGGTTTCTGATTCATAGAAACTCTCCTCTGAGGATCTCCAGGGAAAAAAGTCCCCCTAGGGGCACTTATTTTCCCCTTTTATGTTCACGGTATCAGTACGACCCACCCTGCTGTTATGATGCTCAGGTTTCTCTCCCTGCCAGGTGACAGGTAACATGATTTGGGCGGAGAGACAAGTCCTATAGTCATGTGTGTTTAGCATGTTCTCTATAATCTTCATTAGCATATGCAGGGGTGTGAACTTTAATATGCATTTCGTGGATAATGAGGCAAAGGTCATTCATCAGACACGATGGCCCCGAAAACAGAGAACTAACAAGATTCACAAGTTGAGCAGAAAGCCCTGTCTTTCAGTTATAAAGCAGTTATGCAGCACGCTTCTGCTGTATTAATTTTTTTTTTATTTTATACTTCATGTTTGGAAGTGGTGAATAGCTGTACTTCTTACATAGTCTGTGATTGGTTTTCCTCTGAATTTTCACTTAAAATAATTGATGGACTCGCCTCTAAGGTATTTCTATAGTTATTTAAATGAAACAATTTTTTTTCCAGTCATTGCAGCCTTTGAGACCAAGTAGCTGATAGATCTCACCCTCTCAAATACAGTGTTTATTTTAAAATTGGAGAGGAAAAGAAGCTGACCTACAGTTATAAAAGCCAGCCAGTTTTTTATCATGGACTGAATTGATCATCAGTCCAGCCTACTTGAATATGTCTGTTAAACTACTATACAAAGCTGGTGTGGCATTTCAGCAAACTTTGGTTCCTGTGCTTAACAAGAAGCCTTTAATAGTTTGGCAGTTTGACTTTAAAACTTTTGTCAGCAAATATACGTATTATTGCTTTAAAAAATAATGAAATACAAATTGTTAGATTGTTCTTAATTTTTCACAAAATTATTGCTCCTGCTTTAATTGCTGATCATTATAAAAATAGTTAATTTCAAACAAAAATATACTTAGGTAAAAGATCTCTTTTAAATAAAAATCCAATTTGTATGTGTACTTTAATCTTCCATGTTCATTCAGTTTTGCCTTTAAGCTCCTCTATCCACACTAGTTCCTTTGTTCTTAAGCAATGTTGCTGTTTTCAGTGAGACAATCAAGGATTAAAGAACTACCTAAAAAATGTACATGTATCCAGAATATGTTCTTTGAAATAAGACCAATAATTTTGTATGAGAAGCTGAAATTAAGCAAACAGGACTAATACTAGAATGAGTATCTTGACATAAAGGGTCTAATTCTGAAATGAAGAATCCCTTTAAGTGATGTTTATACCTGTAAATTCAGATTCCACGTGGCACCATGGGGTTCAATGGGACTGCTCAGCAATGAGGGCACTAAACAGAGGAAGCAGCAGTGAAATGAAATGAGAAAAGAGGTAGTTAATATAGCGGAGGAAAATTTGGGAGTCTTGGGAAGGGAAGGCAGATAAAAGGAAAATCAGAGGAAGTGGAGACTTATCATTCCACTTTTCTCAGAAAAATTAAGGCAATACTTTCCAATAGCCTTGGAAACGGTGCCAGAAATGGTGCCAGAAACAGTTAAAACAATACTGAAACTGTTCATATATTACACAAAGAACATGTATTACAACAAGAAAAACAATGCAACTTGCCCTTTTCACCTCCCTGCCCATTTCACCTCCCTGCAGAGCTTCTCCATGGTGCTTCCCACAATCCTTGGGCTGCCTTTGTTCTTCCTCAGAGCTGTTCTCCCTCTTGCAGCTTCCTCCACACAAAACCACCCCAAATGCACACATGGTGGGGAGGGAGTAACCCCTCAATATGAAGCTGACTTTGTGTGAAATAAAAGAAGCTGCAAGCAATAAAAGACATCAGCCATCCTTCTCACCCTGCCTGGAGTGTTTATGTAGTGAAGAGATGAGAGCTGTCACATTATTCAGCTTACAAGACTTCCCAAGTATAAATAATGGTCATTCTTTTTCCTATACTACATGAGAGTCAGTGTTCATTTCCCAAGGCCCAAGTTCCTCTCTTACTGCTTTCACATGGGGCATTCCCACTGCTTGGCTCCTGGAGAAAGTTGTCCAATGAGATGTATTATGGTGGTAGGACCTCATGCAACAGAGGTTCCCTCCTGAAAGTTATAGAAAAATTGAGTTGACAGCATCACTCTCTAGGACAGTCAGGACACAGTGTGTGTGTAAACCCCAGAGAGAGCTCAGCAAGAGACACAAGAAGAGAGGGATTGCAAGAAGAGAGATCAGTAGTAAAATATCTCACCCAGCACAACAAACATACATTTTATTTGGAAGAATGGTGCTCTGGCCTGCAAGGGTCAGGTTTACCTGCCCTCTCCAATACTGTGAAAGTTTTTATTAGAGGCATCATTCAGGCAGGCAGATAGTGACTACCTATCCCATTGAAATTTTACTGTGACATCCTACAGGAATTGCAATACAGAGACAATCTGTCCATTAATGTCACTGGTTATTCATTTCTTCTCTCAGAGGAAGCAGAGTCAAACAGCAAGAAAAACATAATCCCTAAACAGCACAAGGTTTTCTGAGCACAGAAGTTCATAATGGTGGGCTCAGAAGTACCGGGGTGAAAGGTCCATTGTCAAATCTCTGGCTCCTGTTCATATTTCTTATTTGTTGTCCCACTTGCTTATGACCCTGTTCTGGAGGCAATTTAATTGTGTTTACTTTACTGAATGGTTTTGAAAATCTAAACAGATAATGTCACCTTTATAGCTAAGTGAGTACTTCTGCACAGAAAGTAAAATTTGAAATTTGCCTTGTCACTTGTTTTACAGTGATTATCCCACCCCTACTACCCTTATCCTTCCTGCTACAGATTTTCTTGGTTTTGCGTTAAGCAGAAAGGCATTCAAAAGCTCATGAAGAGGAAAGGGTTTGTGCTCGATGAGCTGATTGTAAAGAATTTGCAGAACCCGCAAAAAAATTGCTTGCGTTCAACCTGTGTCAGGGTTATGGGCAGGGTTCTCCTTCATCTTAAGCACTTATCCTGCAGATAAGGCCAAAGTTTGCCAGTTACTCATTTCAGAAGAAGGGATTTAGAGCTTCACAAAGACAATTGTATTCACTGTGTTCTAATCCAGAAAATCAAAAGAGTTTATTCATTTTTTTAAAATACTTGTTCATATGTCTGTGAATCAGACTGCTTGATTTTGCAGTTCTTATCCTTATCCAGTTGGAGAATCAACATATTATAAAACTTAGAAGGTGGATTGAATCAAATTCAATTGATTCTCCTCTGAAAATGGATGTTTAAAAAACTTTTTTGGTCTGTCTCCCAGCTTCAAACAAACAGGAATTCTAGCTAGGAATGGCAAACACCCTGTGAAAGAGACATTCAAAACACTAAAGAATTGCTTTTTTGGGAACCTTGGCAGCAGTGAAAAAAATTCAAGGTGGTGTTTGCTACGTAATATTATTAAGGATTAGTGTTTGACTTGAGAATCCAAAGCAAAAAAAAATAAATGTTCATTTGTTGCTGTACTGTACTCTTAGGAAGAGTACAGTTCCTAATCTTAGGCAGTAGGAGGGTATTCCCTGACTAGAGACTATTCCTCTGATTATGTTTTGCTAAGCCAGGAGATACCAAAAATTAAAAGGTGAGAGCTTTAGGGCTACTGGAGCAGCCAGTAGGCTAGTATGGAAGAGGATTGTACTCCCTGGCACCTCATCTAAATAAGAAGTAATGTCATCCTATAAATTATAGCGTTTAGGTGGTGCCCCATGGCTGAAGCTGTAACTTGCCATTTTGTTTGGTGTTTCTGATAGTTACAGAATCTGAGACCATTTGTAGATATTCCCTTTTCTTCTACATCAGATCTATGAGTAGGAAGTATTATTCTTTCATGCACTTTTTATGGTGTGTACTTTTCAGATACAGGATGTGTGGTAACTTGAACTGAAGGTAGTTCATGTCCTACACCTGAAAAACAGAGAATATCTGAGATTCCTTTAGTCAAAAAAAAAAAAGTGCAGCAAAGCCAGCCACCCTTTAAAGCTTTTCAAACAATTTTCAAACAGTTCCTTTGGTACTCTGTCCCTTTGTGGCTCCTTAATACTTGGGAGACATTGGCTCCCAAGATGACATAGATACTATAAAAATGTCATCTTCATTGCCTTCCCAAAGATTTCCTTTGTTGGGACACCTGTGAAAAAGATCTGAAATCACCTGAAAAAATCTGAACAAAAAAAAATAATTCTGAAACAGTCTGAAACAGCACTTACACAACTATTCCGTCACTGTCTCCTTGTACTCACCCATCAATCTGTATTTGCCTTTTATCTGCTTTCTACTGTAAACCAATTGTAGGAGGTAACTTTTTCTGACATGTTCTCCAGTTGCTGTCTGCTAGGCACCCTATCCATCTCCAAGGTTCTAAAGCATTTTGGCACTATGAATAAATGTAATTGAAATATCTCTGCAGATATTTTTACAGGCCTCCCACAAAATCTATGTAGGTGTAAGGGACAGTCAAGAAATTATGAGGAGAAATTCTCTTTCACTCTCTCTTCTGTACTATTATCTTATGGCAGCTAGTAAACACTGGGTTGAGATAAGGAGAAAACCCCATCATTTTCCTTTTGCTTTTTATTTTGATGTTAAAATTGGAAACTGCTAGGCTACACGGAGCTTTTCTCAACTTTGTAGCTGGATGCCCAAGTAGCTTGTGATACGGTCTCATAGTGCAGAGGACTTTCACCTATGCGTTCTCTCATGTCTTCAGTTCAGGCATTTCTCCTTTCTATCCAAAATGTTGCTAATTCTTTAGTCCACTAGGTAAAAGCAGGCCTTATCTGGCAGGGATTACTTTGAAGGAAAAGTACCTGCTTAGGACTTCCATCTCGCCACTGATGAAACCTTGATCATGTACAATGAATAGATTTAACAGATCTTTCCAGACCCAAGCCCAGAGAGCACAACTGTGCCCCCCCCTCCTGCAGGTTTTTCTGTGGAAGTCATCCTGTTTTTTTCTCTTGGGAGCTGGTCAATGTGATCTGGCCACACTGGACACAGCCTAGACACTGTTTGTGAAGTCTGGATTGTCCAAATATGGATTTGGTGTGTCAAGGATGCTCAGGACCTGGTGCATATGATTGCTGAGATGGGCAGTGCCCAAATAATCCAACACATTCCAGATGTGTTTAATGTCACCACACACTCCACGCAGTCAAACAGCACATGCTCAATGCCTATTTATCCTACATTTCTTCCATTCCTACTCCAACTGGGCTACCACATATCTGTAAAGTCAAGACCAGTGCACTGCACTGATCATAGGAGGATTAATATTAAAGACCTGTAGTCCTCCTTGTTAATGTTTCACTGTACAATCTGCTTCCGTAATGTTTGGAAGTAGCAAAACTCATGTTTTGCATGCTTCTCAGTTACACAAATAAAGCCACTGACACTTTCTTTATTCTCTCAGAGGAAAATTGACAAACAGATCAAATACGGGGCTGTATGAGTTCTGCTGATGCAGAGACAAGATACTCATCTAACACTTGTGTTATGCTTTTCTTGCTGGTCATAAGTATTTGGGAAAGAACAGAAAAACACGTTTGTCTAGTCTGCAAAAAACACAGAGTTGAAATTAGACACAATGCCAGACTAAATTCCAATTGTAAAATTTATGTTGACAAAAATAGAAAAGGTGGTCCAAGGAAAGAAATGGTGATATTTTTTCCCCCTGTATAAGACACAGTTTTGTTGAAATTAAAATGCTTGTGCATTTGTAAAAACAGTAATGAACCTAAATCAGGGTGGGATTTTTTAAAATACTTTCTTTAATGTTCTTCTCTTCTTTCTGAATTCTCTAATTTATTTACTGTCACATTTCAATTTCTATGTACTATGAAATACATATTATCAAATGTTACACATTATCACATATTATCAAATGTGTTGGGTATAGCTGGGATGGAGTTAACTTTCCTCATAGTCCCCTCATAGTGCTATGCTTTGTATTTGCAGCTAGAACAGAGTTGATAACACACCAGTGTTTTGGCTACTGTTGAGCAGTGCTCACAGCATCAAGGCTGTTTCTCCAACCTCCCCCCCTCCCCCAAAGCTCAGCAGGCTGGGGGTGGGTAAGAGGTTGGGAAGGGGGCGTAGCCAAGAAAGCTGACCTAAACTGACCAAAGTGATATTCCATAACATATGACCATATGACTCAGCAGTAGAAGCTAAGAGAAAGGAGGAAGTGGGGGAGGATGAAGGCAGTCGTCTTCTGGATCAACCACTACTGAGGCACTACTTCCCAGGCAATAGCGGGACATTGCCTGCTGATGGGAAGCAGAGAGTAAAACCTTCTTTATTTCATTTGCTTCCATGTATGGCCTTTGCTTTTCTTTATTAAACTGCTTTTATTGACCCACAAGTTTTTCATTTTCTTCCTGCTGTCCTGCTGATGATGGGATTGATAGTGCAGCTTGATGGGCACCTGGTGGCATTCCCATGGGCTGCAGTTCTTCAAGAACTGCTCCAGCACAGGTCCTTTCCACGGGGTGCAGTTCTTTAGGAACAGACTGCTCCAGCATGGGACCCCTACAGGGTCACAGGTCCTGCCAGAAAACCAGTTCCTGTGTGGGATCCTCTCCACAGGCTGCAGTTCCTGCCAGGAGCATGCTCCAGCGTGGGCTCTCCGCAGGCTGCAGGTTCCTTCAGGGTGCATCCGCCTGCTCACGTGTGGGGTCCTACATGGGTTGCAGGGTAGATATCTGCTCCACTGTGGACGTCCATGGACTGCAGGGGGACAACCTGCTTATCCATGGTCTTCACCCAGGGTTGCAGGGGAATTGCTGTTCCGGCACCTGGAGCACCTCCTCCCACTCCTTCTTCACTGACCTTCGTGTCTGCAGAGTTGTTTCTCTTACATATTCTTACTTCTCTCTCCCAGCTGCTGTTGCACAGCAGTTTTTACCTCTCCTTACATATGTTATCGCAGAGGTTCTACCAACGTTGCTGATAGGCTCAGCTTTGGCCAGTGGTGGGTTCATTCTGAAGCTGGCTGGAACTGGCTCTGTCCAACACAGGGGCAGCTTCTGCTGTCTTCTAACAGAAGCCATGCCTGTAGCCCCCACTCCACCAAATCCTTGCCATGTAAACCCAATACACATGCATTGTGCTCTGTGAGAGCACGTTATGAAAAACTTCAAAAACTATGACCAAATTTTTTTACTTGGTTTGATATAAACATAAATTGATATCTACAGAACAAAAAGGGCTCTTTTAACATCCAGTCATTCCTTCAGGGTTTCTACTCTGCCACAAAATTTGAAATCTATTTAAATTATTTTGAGAACTGTTACTGATTCTTAGCCAGCTGCAATAAAGGCAGTTAACAGTTTACTGGCTCAAACTCCAATTCTTCCAACTTTACTAGAGGTGTCATGGTTGCTAACTCACACATGTTTCCCAAGCAGATTTCTTTTCAGATACTAGTCACCAAACTGAAGCATTTCAGTTAAACCTGAAAGCTTACATGGAACACAAAAAAAATTCAAAAGAAAATGTATGAAAGTGATCTTTATTTTAAGAGGGTTTCTTTGACTTTCAGACTTGGAAAAAAAAATAAGTGAAACTGCAATTTCTCTGAAAAATTATTGTGCTATTGGTAAGCTAACTCCTTCATTAATTAAGAAATATCCCACCTTCAAGCCCTCATTTTGGGGATGCGGTATGTTAATTGTGTCTTCCGGGTGCACAGGCAACACTGGTTTTGTTGCTTCTGTGCCCAAACTGTGAGAGTGAAATAAAATCCAGATAACAAAATTTGTGTCTTTTAATTAACATTCCTTTCTTCATTTTTCCAGTTTTCTCTGCAGCAATGAGGAATCAAAAAGAAATATTTCTTCTAAGACAAATGTTGAGATCCTCACACAAATCGCATGGTATAAAAGGGCTCTAAAGGCACCTCTATATAAAATGAGATTTGTAGGAATGTCTAAATAGCAGATAATGTTGGCATTGACAGAAAGATTTCACAGGACAAATGATTCAAAAGTTGGGTGCTTAAGGTTAGGATCTGAGCTCCCATCAGTTTCACTGGGGCCCAAACAGCTTCTGACAATCAGGTCAGTTTTGTAGTCGCCTCTATCTGCTGTATGTTGGGTACACATTGAAATCTATGAGAAGGCATACAGAGGCATATGGGCATAAGTCTCTGAAGAGAAAGATTGAATTTAAGAAGGGAATTTTGAGAAAGGGAGCTACAAGAAAGTCACAGAAGGAAGATAAGAGAGCATTTTTTTAAAACAGCGGAGATAAAAAAGAGGAAAGTAGCCACTGAGGCCAGCAGAGGGGAAGATCATCTACAAAGAGTAACAGGCTGAGGTGCTGGGCATGAGTTGAATACAGTTGTTTGTGTGTTTGTGTATGTGCTCCTCATCCAACACAATAAGATCATATACTTCTTCCTTTACAGTGCTGTCAGTATTACCTAACAATTTTTTTGGCTGCTGTTGTTTGAGCCCTACTTACGCATACCCAAAATAATCCAACTCTCCAGGACAAGTGAAAAAGGAGCCTATCAACTGTCAAAGAATCAGCTTTTTAGCTTCTTAAGGCCTCTTGAAACTGCAAAATGAGTCATCTACAGCAATCAAGCTTGGTCTTTGTCATCTCAGAAGATTTTCAACAGAATTTTTCATGGAATTCCTCTGTACTCCACACACAGTATTCATGTCTGGCCTGGGGATGTTTTTTTTAGCATTTTTCCATATTGTCTGAAAACCTGTTATGTTCTGTGAGAGCAGAAGCCTTTAAAGCTGCAGAACTTCTTTATCAAAGAGAATCTTTTCTGCACAAGCTCTATATTAAGCACTCTTACCTTTTGCCTGGAACTGTATTGGTGCTTTGTCCTGTTTTATCCCAGCTGCATAGGAGATAAATACTTATTACCAGGTACATTTTAATGAAACACAAGTAGGAACTAAGCATGCCAGGCCATCCTTTATGCCAGGATTCAGTGTTTTAAAAAGTTCATTTATCATGGTTAATCCTGCCAGGTGGAAGGCAGTGCTTGTGCTCAGTAAGTCTTCCCGTAGTGTATGTCTGGTGTGGTCCAGAGGCTCAGTGTGGCTAGAATGACTCTGCACTTGTTTTGTTGCATGTGCTGGAGTGAAGAGCCATGTGAAAACAGCATGTTCCCTGAGTTCTGGGTCATGGGTTTTGGTACATAGTTAGCCTGAAAGTGAACTTCAGTTAGATGCTAGGCAGCTAAGCAACCTGTCTTTGAAAGGTACTGTTTTCAGTAGATAGTATCAAACATGTGGATGGACAAAGCCACAGTCTTGTTGGACCAGGTGGCTGTTGGGAAAACAGCACTTTTGCAAAACACTTTTATCAATGCATGCTGAAATAGTATTCTCAGCTCTTGGTTTACAGCACATTTCTCCGTCTCTCTTGCTTGCATCTCCAGTTCAGGGTTATTTGAACCCGACAGTTGGGCTTTTTGTGGGTTTTTTCCACTTTTTTGCCCCTTTTGAAATTCCAACAGACTAGTTTCAAAGAAAGGCATCTGTTACCTTCAGTGCAGATCTGTCAAGAAGCAAAGTAACTGCTATTTTAGAATAGTTTAGAATAGTTTTTATTTAGCTTATCTGCAAATTTCTGAGTCAGGATAAGGAACTTGCCACATCGCAGCTCTTCATGAGCTTTCTGTTTCTTCTGCTGTGAGATTAGTTGAAGTAAAATAAACCTAAAATAGGCTCAGCCTGACTGCAGAGGAATATACACAACAGAATTAGGAGCTGCAGTGCAATGCCTGATAGTTCACAATATCCTTTCTCATTGATGAAGTAAATAACTGGGAAGATGCTGTAATGTTGGATGGTCTGGACAAAGTGAGGTCATTAAAACATTTCTGTCTTATGAAAGGGAGTTAACATACCAGCATTGGCACACATGCACCAAGTTTTTCACTCAGATTGAAGTTAAAATATCAATTTGCTTTGCGGTTTTCAATGCAGAAACTGAAATGCATTTTTCACTTGAAATTTTTTACTTTGATACAGAGACTTGCTAGCTGTGTTCCATGCTTCACCCAGTCAGTCTGTGGAGAGTGTCTGGTTTACCTGTTGGGGCTTATGGTTCTAAGTGTAATTTTTTTTTTTGTGGCAGAAAATATCATTTGTAGAGCATCTTGCACAATAGAGACTGTTCTCTATGCCTGGTGTTCTTGAATGTGACAGAAAAATAAATGTATAAATGTTCAAGTTTTTCACAGATATGTGCAGTGCAGAACCATATGAGGAGGATATTCTACCCTGACTGTGCTGTGTTCAGCCTTTCTTCCACCCTCTATAGGGTTCAACACTTCCCTTCAGGCCCCTTCATCCACCTTCCACTTTATTCCAGGCACTGAATAAAATCCTGCATCCCCTCTGTCACTCAGGGAAAGCCTGCAAAGGAAGTCAGCACTTTCATGGGACAGCTGAGAAAAGTAATTTCTTCTTCCAAATCATGCTGTCCTTCACATTGCAAAGGTAGAGAAAAGACTGCTGTAGGTGGTGTCCTACTTGTCATAGCTGCTACTATTTTGCTCATTTTCTCAGGCAAATTGAAAACTGAATTGGAAACATTGAGACCTAAAAGGAAGAGCAATAGCTGGGTGAAAGCTTCTGCAGCTCTGGCATGAGTGCTGAAGGAGGTCTGATGGTGGTGTTGCTATACTACTAGCAGGGAACATTTCCCCTCCTATATCATTCCAGATGTCCTGCGTCATCGCTGGGGTACATTACCATGAGAAGGGGTCCTCCCTTTACTGTCATATCTGTTTTTCCTGTGACTTCCTTATGCATCATCTTCCTGGAGAACTAGTGGAAGATTTTGTCCAGAGGGTCTTTGACAGATTTTAGTCTCCAAAATATACAGTGGAATGAGGTATCTTTACCTGTTAATCCCGTGTCATGCAGTTCAAGGCTGCGTGATCAAAGCAGTGTCTCAATACAGTTTAGCAATGTGAGCCAACACCAGAAGAGAGAGAAGCTATCTATACTTTTGAACTCTGTCTTTTGTAGTAAACAGACAAGGAAGGGCATTCGGCTAGTACCACTCTATCCTAATACAATTGTCTTTCTCTTTGCCTACATTCCCTCCAGTCTTCAATTCACAGACAGGAAAATATTTTGGTCTCTTTAGCTGTTTCTCAGCTCTATTCACTATAATAATTCTGCCCTCCAGCAAGGAATACCACAGAAAATTTATTTACTGAGTTTCATTTTATCTTTTCATAGCTCTGTTCCTTCTCATTGGAAGGTCCTAGTGTCTAAGGCTAGAGGGAGCTCACAAACAGTATGGGTTGGTGGATAAAAAACTAAATAGATAGGCAGAGCAAGCTTATTGACTTGTAGCTAGGACAAGAGTTCCGAGTTCCTTTCTGCTGTGAAGTTAAATATAGTTCTAGATTTTCAGATAAGATGACAGACTTTCTTTTTTTTTTTTTTTTCTGCATCTGTTAGAAAGAGGGAAAAAGAAGTCTAACCTTGCTGGATTTTTTTTTTTTCCCAGTGATTATTTTTCCCTCATAGTGAAGTGACCTACAACAAGCTTTTGTTATTTTTAGGTGAAATGTTTGGCTCTAAGGTTCTGGACTATTTAACAGTGAATAATTTCCAACTCAAGTTCTAATCATTTTGCGCTAGTACAGGCAGTCTTAAACTTACCGTCAAGGTATAAATGAGTAAACATTTCATTAAAAATTAAGAAGCTTATGACAGTACCTATTGTCCCAAAATGGAACCACCTGAGCTTTTCTAATAGCTGGTGACATCCATTAGCAGTTCTCTCAGAAACTGAGAACATTTTCCATCTGTTCATACCCACAAAGTAGTTAAAAGCCTGCAGGATCACACAGGCACATTTTTGCAAATTACAAAATATTAAAATGAGTTATTGAAGAAGCAGGGATGACTTTGTAATAAGCAGTTAAACTTTCAACTTTCAATTTTCTCAGAGACTGAAGGCACCTCATTGGTTGAAACCTGTTTAGCCTGTAACCTTTCAGATCATGACATTTTGAAACTCTAGGCTATACATACTCTGGGAAGGTGAGCCAGCTCTGCCAGATTACACTACTCTAATGTCGTGGTTTAGGCCAAATTGGCTACTGGGGACCTAGGGGACCCCAGATGGGACCGACAGATGCTCCCCTCTACCCCTTTTCCAAGAGAGGGGCAGAGGAGGAAAAAGAGACTTATGAGTTTAGAAGGAACTAAACTACTTTAATGAAATATTAATAATAAAATAAAAAGAAATAAAGAAAAATATATACAAAACCGTATCAAGCTCCCGAGATGACAATCACAACACCAGCTGGCACTGGGCCAGTCCCAGGCTGGACTCGGTGACGGACGGGAACTGGATTCCCGATCTGGATTCAGGATCGGGATCACAGGCAGACGAACAGGGTCCTCCTCAGACGTCGGCCATTGAAGGAAGAGCCAAGAGAGGCTGACCCTTTGATCCATCAGCTTTTATACTGAGCATGATGCAGATGGGATGGAATACCCTGTTGGTCAGTTTTGGGTCACCTGTCCTGTCCACTCCTCCCTGCAGGTGGGACCCCACTATGTTTTTCGCTTCCGCCCTTCCAACGGGGCAAACAACAAAGTCGGTTGGCCTTGGGTGTTATGGCAATAAGTATAAGCAAGAGCATTTCTGCATACCATGCCTGGGCATTAACTATAAACATTGGTCTTATCACTCTGAGAAAGTGAACATTGTCTGCACAATATGCTGTTAATTTCAGTAGTTAGAAGAGGCCCAGCTAAGAAGCGAAGTTACTGAACAAAATTGGTTCTGTTTTACCTCAAACCAGGACATCTAACAAAGCAGAAATCAGCCTTATTCTTTGGCAGACAACATCACTAAGGCCAAGTGATTAAAAGAACTCAAATAAAAATGGAACATTTATGCAGATAATAAGATCAGCCAATATTAGAGTAACAATAAATAAACTTCATTAATTGTGTGCTTGCAAGTTTTCATGTCTGAATTGATCTCTAAGCAGGAAACTTGGATTGGCCTTTCCTGTAGGAAAGCATGTTGGACATGGACATTTCTAATAACCCTCTGGTCACCTGCTGCGAGATGATGGAAGGTTAGTGAAAGCCTGCTACTCGGCTTCTAGAATGACAAAGAAGGCTTGGTTGGAAACAGATAAACATGTCAAACCAAGCAAACACAGTATCCTTTTGCAAGTTAAATCTGTTTAGAGGTGTTCCTCAAAAAACAGTCTTGTTGGGATTGGCTCTAGTACCATCTTATTCTATGCATGTTTTTCCACATAACACCTCTTGTTCAGGTATCCAACTTGTACATGTTTCTAACTGAATACTGAATACAAATTGAGAGTTACCATATTTTACATTGTTGGGTCTTAAACCTGACTCAGAGCTCCAAAACACTGTCTTTGCTTTTGAGTTCAGTCATTGACATGTGTCTTGGTAAAGGAAGGTTACTTACTTTGGCTACCTGTGATTTCTCATGGCTGCAGAGATCTGCATATCATGTGTTTTTATGCTGCAATCAGATTGCCTTGTAAGCAATCTTTAACAGGGACTTTTTTTCTTTGTTTCCTCTAATTAGCAATTTAGGCCAGTATCCTTATAAATGCTATTCTTTTATTTCAAAGATTGTCATAGCATTTAAAAAAACACAGTACCATGTTATGGCTTCCTACTTCACAGAATCACAGAATGGTTGAGGTTGGAAGGGAATTGTGGAAATCATCTGGTCCAATGCCCCCTGCTCAACCACCTAAAGCCAGTTGTGGAGGACTATGTCTAAACAGGTTTTTAATATCTCCAGGGATGGAGACTCCACAACCTCTCTGGGCAACCTGTGTCAGTGCTCAGTCACTCTCACAGTGAAAAAGTGTTTCCTGATGTTCAGGAGGAACCTCCTGTGTTTCAATTTGCACCCATTGCTTGTGGTCCTGTCACTGGGCACCACTGAAAAGAGCCCGGCCTTGTCCTCTTTACACCCTTTCTTCAGGTGTTTATATACATTACTATATCCCCCAAGCTTTCTCATCTCTGGACTGAACAGTATCCACTCTACCAGCCTTTCCTCATTGGAGAGATCATAAAATTATAGAATGTCTCAAGTTGGAAGGGATCCATAAGGATCATCAAGTCCAACTCCCTGAAACTAAATCATATGACTAAAAGCATGTTTTATGACTAAGATGCTCCTTGAAATCTGACAGGCTTAGTGCCATGACCACTTCCCTGGGGAACCTGTTCCAGTGACTGGCCACCCTCTCACTGAAGAATCTTTTCCTAATGTCCAATCTGAATTGCCCCTGATGTAGTTTTGTTCCATTTCCTTGTGCTCTGTTGCTGGTCACCAGAGAGAGGAGAGCAGCACCTTCCCCTCCAATCCCATCTTTGAGGAAGTCGTAGACTGTGATGAGGTCACGCCTCAATCTCTTCTTCTCCAGGCTGAACAAACCAAGTGACCTCAACCACTCCTTGTAAGTCTTGCCCTCAAGGCCTTTCACAATCTTGCTCACCCTCCTCTGGACACACTCTAATAGTTTTACGTCCCTCTTAAACTGAAGCACCCAAAACTGCACACCGTACTCGAGGTGGGGCCACACCCATGCAGTGCAGAGTGAGACAATCAACACCCTTAAACAGGTAGCTCTGCTGTGCTTTGTGCACCCCGGGACACAGTTGGCCCTTTTGGCTGCCAGGGAATACTGTTGACTCGTATTCAACTTGCCATCAACCCGGACCCTCAGATCTCCTTCTGCATGGCTCATCCCCAGCTTCTCGTCCCCCAGTTTGTATGTATAACCAGGATTACCCTGTCCCAGGTGCAGAATCTGGCGCTTGCTCCTGTTAAATTTGATACAGTTAGTGATTGCCCAGCTCTCTAGCTTATCCAGATCTCTCTGTAAGGCTTCTCTACCCTCAAGGGACTCCACAGCTCCTCCTAGTTTAGTATCGTCAGCAAACTTACTTAATGTACAATCAATTCCTGCATTCACAGATCATTTATAAAAACATTAAAGAGCACTGGCCCTAAAATTGAGCCCTGGGGAATCCCACTGGTTACTGGCTGCCAGCCTGATGTAACCCCAGTAACTATAGCCCTTTGAGCCCGACCCATCAGCCAATTGCTCACCCAGCTTATTACAGTCTTGTCTAGCCATGTGCTGCACAGTTCATCTAGAAGGATACTGTGAGAGACAGTATCAAAAGCTTTGCTAAAATCCAAAACCACCACATCTACTGGCTTCCCTTGGTCAACTAGATGGGTGACCTTGTCATGAAAGGAAATTAAGTTGGGTAAGGAGGACTTTCTCCTCGTGAACCTGTGCTGGCTATGATCAATGACTGCATTGTCTCTCAATTATTTTTCAATAACACCCATAATAACCTTCTCCATAATTTTACCAGGCACTGAAGTGAGACTGACAGGCCTGTATTTACCAGGGTCTTCCTTCTTGTCCTTCTCAAAAACTGGGACAACTTTTGTTCTGGTCCCTTAATCATTGTTATGGCTCTTCATTGAACTCTGTCCAATATTTCCATGTTTCTATTGTACAAAGGAGTCCAGAACTGGACAAAGTACTCCAGGTGTTGCCTACCAGATCTGAGCTACCAGGGAAGGATCACCCTCCTAGACCTGCTGGCAATACTTTGTCTAATGCAGCCAAGGTTACCTTTTGCCTTCTTTGCTGTCTCATATTCAAACTGGTGTCAACCTGGTGTTGGAAAAAGCAATGATGTCTACACTTTATTCACTTCAGTTTTCCACCTGTATTTCCCTCTTTTCTGTTGGAAAAGAGAAAGAAAAATGGAGGAAGGTAAGTGGAATTTCTTGTCCTTCAACTACTTCTTCCCAACTGAAACAGAAGACACTGCCTCTTTCAACAGTTGTTAGGAGCCACACGTCCTTGGTTTGAGAAGATTCATTTCCAAGCCTTTTATTGTTCCTGATGCAGGGTTTCTTTGAAGGCTTTCTCTGAAGTTTCCATTGCACAACTGCGTTCATGTATCAGTCAAGAGAACAGCAGTGACAGCATGGATGGTAGCACAGGGCAGGTGCCATTGTGGCTGTGCTGACTGATCAGGTATTCAGTGCAGCTTTCATTCTCCTGCCTTTCAGCATCCTATTTTATCCATTCTTTGAAATATTTCCCTTGTTCCATTACAGTATACTAAAGAAACAGAAGTGAAACTAAGAGATGTGTGGTACTATGCTGTGCTCTAGCTAACAGCAAAAGGGATGCAGCTAACAGCAAAAGGGATGCAGCTCAGTTCTTGTTCCTTTTGGGCACTAATGCATCTGTATACTAAGGAAAATAGCGTGCCATTACCAGTCACATCCATGAGAAGGTTTGAACGTGAGGGTGCTCAAAGAACATGACAAACCAGGCTCATTACTAGTTCCTGTGCATGTAAAAGTGATACATCTCACAACTGTCTGTCCCGCATGGGACATGGGACTTACATCAGTGCTGTGGTGATCTAGTTGTATATTTATAAATCTGAGCACACAAAAGAAGGAAAAGCTAAGTTAAGGTTCTCCCAGTAACTTGGCCATTTTACACGTTGTATTGCTAACCTTGGATGGAGCAGAAGCCAGTGCTTCTATTTGGGTGCTGTATCCCAGCCAAAATGCTTCGCACAAAACTGAGAAGATAAATAATTGCAATTTGATAGCATGTCCCTGCTACAAACAAGGCTGCACCACTGTGGAGTTATCACTGGTCAGAAACAGCAGGTGGAAATGAGACTGAATGGAATCTGAACTTTTATATCTTTTGGGTATTTTTACTTTTTTTTGGTATCTTTTTACAATTTACCTCTTTAAAATGGCTGTATTAGCATGAGCTTTCAGAGAAAGAAAGGAGGAAAAAAAACCCAGGCTATATGAACCCTTAGGCGTATTTCTGGTTTTCATTGCTATTAGGACTAAATTTAAAACAATCACTAACAACAGAGCTCACATAAAATTCTCAAACTGGAAAACCAAAGTCACTCAATTTGCAATCCGTCATATAATTCGCTAACTTAGGCCACATACAGAACTACATATCATGTAATTTACAAAAGCCACAAGTCTCCTATTAATCATGAAAACATATGAAGTTATAACCAATACAAAGAGCTAGAATAAAAGCTGCATCATGAGTATCCTGGAGATATATGAGAGGCAGAAAACTGCAAGTAAAAGAGGAAATAATTTAATAGAATATAGATGAGGATCATGAATGACTTAATTGTTTAGTTGCTTGTTTTTTGTTGCTTGCAATATAAATGCTTTTCTATATGAAAATGACATGACAAGTACTTACACTCTTCTTAATTGGATTGGTTTAGCTAGTTCTAAGCGATGGTTTTCAATTTTAGTTCTGGTGATCTCAGGTAGAAGTGGGTCCCCAATACAGGGTTCTTTCTCTCAGAATTGCATTGGCAGTGGTACCCTTGGGAATGAAACCAAAGCAGGGAAGACAGGATTCAGTTCTTTGAGATCACAAGCTCTATGAGACATTGGCCTTGCATTTCTTTAACACCTCCACCAATCTTCCCACTGTGAGGTTATCATGTTAGCTGTTCTTCCCCATTTTCCTCTGACAACTTCTTTACTTTCCTATCCTTTATAATGGGTGAAGGAAGGGTTTGTTTCAAAGGGAGATGGCTTCAATGGTTAAAGTCAGGAAGCTTTGCCAGAGGTAATGAAAATGAATGAGTAGAAGGGAAGGGTTATTATTGAATAAATATGACAATTTTCATTGTCATATCTCTTTCTGTACTTTCTTATCTAAGTGCAAAATATTTCAGTATAAGTGTATCAAGATAAGGAATGAGGATGATTTTTATGAGTCAAAGGATGACCCTACAACAGCAGAACCAGAGGTAAAGTGAAAAAACTTTGGCTGTGATGATGGAGAAAAACTAAGAATCAAGCTTCTCTGTGGCCCTGATATTATTGTATGTATATGCACTGATCATGAAAATAGAAGCAGTTCTTCCTGATTATTTAACCATTCAAATATATGCATACACACATGCACATGCACACACATATAGAATCGTAGAATCATAAAATGGTTTGTGTTGGAAGGGACCTTAAGGATCGTCTAGTTCCAACCTGTCTACCATGGGCAGGGACACCTTCGACTAGACCAGGTTACTCAAAGCCCCATCCAACCTGGCACTGAAGACCACCACATATATATATATATTGAAAACATATATATATAAAATGCCTTTGGCCTTCAGACACGAGGGTAGTACAAATAATAATAAGGAGAAGTAATTCTCACTAGCTTATAATTGCCTGAATAATTTATTACAAAGTGTTTTTCTTCATAGGAACTTGTGTAATAATGACAGGTGGATTTTTTTTCCTTTGGAAACTCTGTACCTTCATACTATTTTCTTGGTTGATAGAAGTAAACTAAAGTGTGAATACTTTACTAAGACAAACCATGCTTGCACTTTTAGTCTTTTTTTCTTTTTCAAATTACTTCTTAGCTTAAATTGTAAGTTGCAGATGTATTTTGCAAAACTTTTCTGTGTTTAGTAGATGCAGCTACCAGGGCCAGAGTAATGCTAAGTTGTGCTCACAATGATAGTGCAAGTACCATGACAGTAGATGCATGGAGCTGTGTAAATAGTTATAAAATTTATTACAATTTATATCAATAAAGTAAGAGCCTACCCTGTCTAAGGTCTTGTTTTGGGGTGAATACAGAGTAGAGAAATCATAAAAATTAGATGACCAGGAAACATGACCTATAAGGACAAAATGACTGTTTAATGAGAGAATGCCAAGGGAGGTCATTATACACAGAATGGGAAAGATTGCTTCATTTAGTTCAATGTAGTAGATGGTTTGGAAGGCCTTTCTGATAGAACGGGGAGTGTGGCCCTATGACATGTTGCCTTGAGTGGCTATTGAATTTGCACCACAGGAAATCTTCAAGAACAGCAAAGGCAAACATCTATCAGAAATGGTTTATGTACATTTGATCATGTTTAAGATAGTTGGCACATTGCATGGCCTCTAGCAGTCTCTTCCAGACCTGTTTTCCATTATATAACATTTAAGATACCTTAAAGGAAAGGACAGGATGGCAAGTGATGGACCTAAAAATCGGCTTAAAGCTGGATTTGCATCTACTGGATGATGTCATGCATAAAGAAATGAGGCAGCAGAGGTGGAACAGCTGTATATCAGATACATACTTAGTTATTTATGCACATCAAAATACTGTCCTGTAGCAATTTTACAGCTCTTCATCATTACCCAGTCAATACTGAAGGCAGTATAGTACTATATTGGTTATTGTGCTTGCTCATCTGTTTTTGTCCGGGAAGATGTAAGAGTAACAAGGAAGGAAATATAGCAAGGAAGAAGATACCTCCTAGTGGGGGAATCTGGGTGAAGCCATTAGTAGTGCATATACTGTGCCTGTGCTTCAGTCCAAAGTTGGGTGTGTCAAACTCCAGTCTGCAGGCAAAAGATCTATATCCAATGAGACAAATGTTTTGAGGCGTTATACAAATATGAACATGAACAAAGAAAGCAGCATGGAACAAAGTGATGAGTCATCTGCAAACTGAGATAAAATAGGGTCCAGATGTTCTTAGGATTCATAAAGCAACAGGCCAACTAATATATACTTTTGCACTCTCCCAATAGTTCCTAAGCTGTGTCATGAAGACATACCTTCCAGCTCCAGGATTTTTTGTATTACTACACCATGCTGTTTGGAAAGAGATTGGATTGTTGCATTATGTGAACACTGAAAACCAAATGTTAACTTAAGCCAACATCAGAGCAGTGAATGACCTGCCTCTCATTTTAAATATCAGTTTTTTACAGTCTGTTACAAATGGGGAATTGGTATTGCTAGGATGCTCCTTTTTTTAGCATCACTTAGAACATTTCCTCTCCATGCTCACAGACAATGCAAGGAATCACATTTTACATAAAAAAATCATAGAAGGCGGCTCTGCCAAAACCTTGTCAAATTTTGATACGTTGCTGGTAGCATATGCTAACAATGGAGACAGCTTGAATTAAAGGCACAACATGACATTGTGTGAAGAGTAACAGCAATTTGACCTGTTGGAAGATATTGTCTTTCCATTGATTAGCTTCATGTGGAGAGAATGAAAAGACTGAATGCTGGGGAAATGAGGGCCTTCCTGCCAGGTTTGATATATGAGGGAACCTTCTATAGCTTAACAATTAAATCCTCTTCAAGCATTACAGCCACATCAAGTAAGATGAGTCAAAGAGAGGTGATGTCATCCACTATAGAAATAATAATGTGAATGAAATTTACATTTCATGTGAAATGAAAGTATTGCTTTATAGGATTATAGCCAACATTTTCCAAAAACTATTCCCTCTGCTCTGTATTTAGGCTTCTCATTGATCTTAGACAAGATTTTTAGATACAAGAACCTAAACTGAACCTTTAGTGGTGAAGTTTTCAAAAGTCTCCTGAACATCTCTGTTTCATTGTCAAAAGGGAATTGTACTTCCATTGCCTTTTGAAGAAAGTCTTATGTACATAATGGGGTGGACACATTTAAAAATTTCTCTCCTAAATTTGTGATTAGGTTTACATTTGGTATCAGTGTAAAATTTGCTGAACATCTGATGTTGAAAAGAGTTAAAAATCCACAAAATTGAGTGACCATGATGGCCTCCTGTGAAACTGTAGCAATGGGAATAGAAAGTCCCCCCCAAAAAAAGCCCATAAACATAAATAATCCAATACTGAAGTTAGCCATTGTTCCAAGTGGAGCTTTAACAGAACAGAAAGTTAAAGAGTGACCTAGTGGTAGCTGATGGGATGAAGGTATAACCTCTGGTTATCTTAGATAATTTTAATACTAAAAATCACACCTCTAGGAGCAGATTTTATATGTAAATGTAAGGTGACCTTAGTATAATGAGCCAGACAGGAATTGGAACTTGCACAAATGAGGTTTTGTTATATAATTACTAGTGACCAATCAGCTATTTTTATGTGATTTTCCTTCACTACCTTTTTGTATTTTCTAACCAGTGTGCTGGCTGCATTAGATGCCTGGCACCCTATTCTGCAGAACTGAAATAAAGACAAGTATCTCGACTCAGTGTGTTCATTGGCTACTGAACACTGGCTGAAGAACACTTATTTTTGGGACAACATATCCTCATGTCCAAATTACTTGTTTGGCAACAGAACGTTCCTTCAAGTCCTCTGGATGCAGAGGGCTTTTGAAAACTGAACCATTCATTTTTATATATTTTCATGGCCATTAGGACTCAAGTTTTTAAAATTAAAGTTCCAGTTTCACAGTCCCATACCACTCAGTTATATCACTGTGGCTTTTGTGGGGGGGAATCTTTGTAAGAAGGAAGTTCTCCAACATCTGGGTCAGACTACGTTGAGGAAGTTTTACATTTTGTTTTAGAAAGAACAAAATTATCTTTACACTGCAGATATTGTATTTGGTGGTAATTGCTTAAGGAGAGGAAAAACAAATCTTAAAATGATGAGACAATAACAGGTTCACTAATTAGGGGCTAATTATGTCAGACTCAGAGTTATAACACAAATGAAGAGATAAAGAAATGGCCATTTGAATCTGAAAGAAAGACTGCCATTGAGGGATAGGGAGAGAAGGTATAATCCTTCTGTTTTACCTTATGGCCCTTGTTTCAGGCTATTTTCCTCAGGCTTCTTTCCTTTAAAAGAGGCACTGGCAAAATGCAGATTGGACTGATTATTTTTATCCAGCTGCTAGAAACTGTTTTTAAAGAGCCTGCTTGTCTCTGCTAATGATTTCAGAAATTGGTTGGGGGTGGGGGGAGCTGGGTGTTGTCACATCACAGAGGAAGGGCTATTTAAGTTCTGTTATCAAAGAATGTGGTGATATCTGGGTGTTGATTAGTTATCAGGCATCCTTAAAATCAGAAATATTGCTGCTAAGTTAGGATGTTTGATGTAACTATTTATCACCTTTTAAATGTACACCTTGCTGCACAGTTTGTTGAGGGGGAACAGATAAGTGTTCTCTAAAGTCTGATGCAGCCTTGAGGAAGAGGAAGACGCAGTTGTGCATTGTGCTGACTTTGCAAAACCTTGCATTATGTTAACAAATGAGTGTCTCAGTGTTGAAGTGCTTACTCAAGCAGATTTCCTGTTGTTTCCATCAGGTGCATAGCAGCAGGGAACAAAAGTAAAAGGAACCTCTCCTTTCACACCCTATGCAGAGTTGCTGCTTCTAAGCAGACCACCTGCATATATCAGATGCTCCTGGGAGGGAATGGCAGCCCCTGTCTTGACCTGCAGGTGTGCTGAGTAACACATGTCCCTGCAATGTCCATGCATATCTCTTTGATCTCAATTCCATCCCAGAGATCCCACCTACTAAATAATAGCACAGTTGGCCACCTTTACTAAGAAAAGGAGACGGTGTGGCTACACCTGTACTGGTGATGTGAAATGTGTGATTATTTCTGTCCTGCACAGAGGACAAAGCTTTCCCCATACTGTTGTAAAATCACCAAATTTAATTATATTTAATATTTAATTATATTTAATATTTAATTATAGTAGAAATAGAATATTAGATTGTTGTGTGTTTTGAAACTCGTAACCATAAAACCCTCACCAGGTAGTTACAGTTTTTTATCAAGAAACTAATAGGAATGGGATGCAACAATGAAGTATTGAACAGGGGCCAAGTGCAAGGTCCTACATCTGGGTTGGGGTAATCCCAAGCACAAATACAGGCTTGGCAGGGAATGGCTGGAGAGCAGCCCTGAGGAGAAAGACCTGGGTGTGCTGATTGACGAGAAGCTCAACAAAAGCCAGCAATGTGCGATCGCAGCCCAGAAGGCCAACTGCATCCTGGGCTGCATCAAATAAGTGTGGCCAGCAGGTCAAAGGAGGTGATTCTGCTCCTCTACTCCACTCTCGTGAGACCCCACCTGGAGTACTGCATCCAGCTCTGGAGTCCCCAACATAAGAAGGACATGGACCTGCTGGAGTGTGTCCAGAGGAGAGCCACGAGGATGATCCGAGGGCTGGAGCACCTCTCCTATGAGGAGAGGCTGAAAGAGTTGGGGCTGCTCAGCCTGGAGAAGAGAAGGCTCCGGGGAGATCTTATTGCGGCCTTCCAGTACCTAAAGGGGGCCTACAGGAGAGCTGGGGAAGGACTTTTTACTAGGGCATGTGACAGGACGAGGGGGAATGGCTTCAAACTGGAAGAGGGCAGGTTTAGATTGAACATTAGGAAGAAGTTTTTCACTTTGAGGGTGGTAAGGCACTGGAACAGGTTGCCCAGAGAGGTTGTTGAGGCCCCATCCCTGGAGGTGTTCAAGGCCAGGCTGGACGTGGCCTTGGGCAGCCTGGTCTAGTGGGAGGTGTCCCTGCCTATGGCAGGGGGGTTGGAACTCGATGATCTTCGAGGTCCTTTACAACCTAAACCATTCTATGATTCTATGATTCTATGATTCTATGAATAGAGAAGTTTTGTTTGAGTCCTGTAACTATAGAAACTTGTTATCCACCAATGATGCTGCTTGGAAACCCCCTCACCCTTCCCATCTTGAACCGATCGATAGATATTACTAGATACAACCACTGATTATTTTGGATATGGATACTGATAGAATTGTATAATCGAGAGACCAATCAATGAAAATCAAAACCATGATATGTATTTTGTGATAAACAATTTATGTAATGGTAACTAGGTATGATCTATCTATGATTTAATTATAAATTAACTGTTAAACAGTGTAACTTTGATATATCTGTCAAGATAGTGATAAGTTGTAGGCCTGGTTAGTAAACTGAGAAAATCTTCTGGAGGTTCCAAGATTAAAGGGGGAATGGAATTTTGCAACCAAGCTGAGCATGCACAAAGATCAGGTTCAACAAGCAGACACAATGAGGAAGACTATCGATGACCACCATGGGGTCTTGGACGACCACCAGTGTAACTGAAAGCACATGCATCACAGAAATTTACATATATTAATGTGTTCTTGGAAATCATATGAATATGTTAATTGTTTCTCAGAAATATGATGAATATGTGTATTTTGATTGTATATAATTTTTGTAGCAGAGCAACTCAGCATGCACACTAGGTGGAGTGATCCCCTGTGCATCCAGGACTGCAATAAAGTGTCTGCTTTCTAAACTTCAAATTAAGTCTTAGAAAATTTTTGTTTCTGCCTTCTGCCAAATTACAGTAACAATACCTTCGTCCTCTGGGCCTCTAGTCCCTTCCTTGCGCCTCTCACCCTACTTCCCTCATCTTCCATGGTGGACCAGCTGACCTTAGAACTGCTTGACCAATGGAGGGGAAATAATAGTACTTTGCCAGGAAGTGCTACTCACAGCCAGGAACCCCCAAACTCGGTGCCAGCATGGATGATGGGGAAGTTCCCTTCAAGGCTTCATGAAGTACACCTCAGGTGTGAGGATAAAAGCCCAGGCTTTATCCTATGTGATCCTCCCAAGTCAGCAGTTGTGCTATGGTTCAGTCAGGGAGGACTCAGCAGGCAGTGTTTGACCACATCTTTCCTCAGTGAAGCAGAGACCAGAGCTGCCAGGGGTGTGACATTCAGAAAGGGGCTAGTATAGCTTTCCTTCATGTGAAAATGGCTGAGGAGGAAGGAAGGAGAGACTTCAGAGTGTTTGTTCATCGAAAGCCTCCAGGCCTCTTTTTCCCTCTAGGGTGCTTCCCAGAGGCTAGGATGTTTCCTCCTAAATAGAAACCCCAAATTCAATTAACAATCAGCTTATTTGGATTTTTGCCTGAAGCACTTCCTCTACCTCAAATAGCATATCTCAATCCTCTTCAAAAGTGCTATGTTGCAACAATGTCAGAGAAAGAAAGACCCAAAGGAGGCTTTGAGAGATCACAGTCAGTTTCCTACATCCCAAGTCATTCATGCTTCACTAGGGACCTGAACCAGTGTTGTCCCCTAATCAGGGTTTCAGGTTTGTGCCTGGTGTGCAAGACCCAATGAGCACATAGAGTCAAGATCCACCTTCTAGCCTTTAATGTGGTTCTGTACAGAAAGACATGCCAGGCAATAGTTCCGAAGCTAGCATATCCCTTCAGAGGGATTGCAGGTTTTTATAGTTTACAACAAAGAAAAGTTGCGCAAAACTTGTTCATTGGTCACCTTTCAATTATATGACCAATGCCCTACTGTGCATGCTCCGATTAGTGGCTAGTTCATGATACAAAGGTGGTCTGTCAGCATGTAAGGTCTCCTCCGAGGGGTGTGGGTTTTACCATGCTTAGGTTAGCCTCAGGCAACCCCTCTTCCCCTGAACCCACCTGCCTTGGAAGTGATTCATCCTTGTTGGCATTAGTACATTCCTGTGTTATCTTGTTGTGTTTCTTTACATTGAGGACCACACCAGTGTGAAGGATAAGGAACAGCAAAGCACACAGGTGGAGCTGTGCCAGTGTCCTTGGCTTGAGCCTCATGGCACCAATGATGGATCTGGACTCAGTGAGGCGAAGGAGAGATGTGGTGGAGCCCTGAAGGTCATGGCTGAGTCGGTGAGGAAGATGGTGTCCTGGTGTGCTGAGAAGGTGGCAGTCCAAGAAGGGCACCAGGAAGGAGGAGAAGGTGGCAAGTATGGGGTTTGATACAGATGTTGGTATGCCTGCTCTAGTAGGTCCCCTAGATTTAAAGTATGAGAATAAAGATTATGTCACAAAATCTCCCTGATCTTAAACAAGGGTGGGAGGAAGCAATGCTTATAACTTTTACTCCTCTCAGCAAACCACTCCTGGCAGCCCACACCACATGCATGACCAGCTATGAAATAAGCAACCATTTACTCATGCCTCTTACATGCAACTGATGTTAATGAAGCTGAGCCATCAAGTAAGGTACGACCATACCTACAGCTCTGCCATAGGAACCAGAAGGCCCTCTGTCTGCCAACGTGACAAATGAGGTATAAAACAGATATTGAGAATGAAAAAAAGATCAAATTACCTACCAGATATGCCAGATAATCACTGCCTTCAACAATAATTCAATTCACAGGGGGACAATAAGGAAATTCAGTTCAATAAGGAAACAATAAGGAAACAATAAGGAAACAATAAGGAAACAATAAGGAAACAATAAGGCCCATGTCAGGCCTTTGATGATGAAAGACTTTGTACCTCACAGATCTTTCACATCAAGGGTATTATCAGAACATGGATGATATCATTATAGAATAATTTAGGTCGGAAGGGACCTGCAGGAGAGATATCAGCTGTATTTCTGTCTTCCAGGTCATCATGGGTTGCAAACAGATAAAAGTCTAGAGTGAATATCCTGATAGTACTTTGGCCTGAAGATTCAGGTAGCTCAACACAGATTTTGGTGAAAAGATTTAGATTTTGTTGTATTTCCTTTCCCAGACAGTCTCGTACAGTCCACACCATCTGCTTTCTGAGCTACTAGGTTCACAAACTGAGTGGAAAATGAGTCACACAACTGTGATCTGAGCTTCCTTTTGAAGTCCGTGAGAGAACCCAGTGAGTTAGCAAGGTACCAGAAGGGAAATTCTAGCCCCAGCAGCAATCTTAAGCAAGGCAGACTAATTAGTGAAATGCAAATTCCCCTGGTTTAAAGACCCCTGAGAAGGCAAGATGAGCAAGGCAAGATCTGACTCTGGCACTAGATGGCATGTATGTAGTAAAGGAAGGTAATTACATCTCCCAGGGAGAGAAATAGAAGCACACACAAGCAGAGAAGTGAGGTGTCCAATTTTGGACAATAAGACAGAATGCATGACGGGGCAGGGAAGAAAAGAAAATAGAGTATGAAGTGGGAAACTGGCACACAGGTCAGGTCCCAGTGTTGTTGACAACATTGCTACATGCAGTTATGCTAGCAGAATGGAAAGGCCACATGCTGTGAGTCTTGGGAAGAGACAAAGTGAGGAGATAATTTGGGAATATCCCTCATGGGTATTTCTACCCAAACCTGTCTGTGCTGGGGCTGCAGCCTCAACTTTCACAGCTGTTTGCCATTGTTGACATTTTTTCTTTAAAAGCTTCCGTGTTTCATAACCAATAACTGAGCAGCCAATGCCAACTAACCCCCAGTTACCTGGCTTGACAAGTGGGAGTAGCCTAAGAAACCTGCAAGTACAGATCTTCATTTTTTATGTATTGATGTATTTACACTGATTTTAGTTGATCTGTTTTAATTTCTGTCAGCTGATGATAGATCTTCCTGTTTAGGCAGGACCACATTTCTACCCTGCCTGTGAAATCCAGAGCCTGTAATATCTTCAGTTTATGCAGTGACATGGGACCTTCAGGGAAACTGTTTATTTTACATGATTTTGTATTTAAAGTGAAAAAAGAACAAATAAGTCAGCTTCTTTGGGGCAAATAGTGCTGTGAACTTAGTGTGACCACACTGCCAAACTTCTTTCAGGATGATATATTTGTCCATTAATTATCATATTTTAGGTAAATGTCATACTTTTCTTTATCTGCATGCTTAATGGGACTTCGACCTTTTACGCAAGTTTTCAGTTGAATTGCTTCCTTGCATAAAAGTATTGGAGCCATGCCTCATTTTTCTTTAGAAATACCTCTGCAGTTTTCCTGACCCTACTGCCAGTTGGTAGAATAGATTAAAACTACTGAGCTGTGAGTTACATTAGTGAAAACTATGTTTATCTGTGATAAAGCAAAGTGTTGGCATGCCACATGAGGAACAGACCTCTTTCTACCTTTAATAGCCTTTTCTTACAGGCAGTGGAAAATGGAGAATCATAGCAAGATTTGGGTGGGAAAGGGCCTCTGGAGGCCTGTAGTTCACACAGTTAGATCAGGCTTCTAAGGGTCTTGTCCAGGCAAGTGCTGGAGATATCAAAGGCTCTGGATTTCATTGCAAAGTGAAAGGATTGACATTGTAGGATTGCCATTCTACAGCTGAATCATGCAACAAGAAAATGCACAGCAGGGTTACCATTAATTGAAAGTGAAAGTAGGAATAGTGAAGCCTATTTCACTCCAAATGATGCCAAAGATTTGAACTCCTGCTCCCATTTCACCAAAGCTTTCATCAACTTCTTTGTGGCCAGTATTCAAGCTACCTTCATTGGCTTGAAAGTAAAAGCATAGGGATAACAGGCAGGTAGAGAGGGAGGACTCTCTGTCCATAACCCAAGTGAGAACCTCACAGTGCTAATGTGCTAATCCTGCTGGAGCATGGAAAAAGCCTTTGTTTGATAGCCATGAGACTGATTTCAGGTCTGGAAAATTGCTTTATGGTGAAGGATGTAAGGAATCTACCTCAATTAACGTACAACAAAGCCAGTGTTTTAAAAATGAGTTAGAGTGAGCTAGTAGGTTATTTATGCAGTATTACAGTTCTGAGCAGGACATACAGTCAAGTGTCAACATTGCATGATGCTAGAAGCTGTACGCATAAAACACACAAAGAGACATTTTCAGGCTTGTAGAAGACTCTTAAGTATTCAGTTTGCCTTGATTTTAAATCCTTGCTTTCTGTCCTGCCTTTGCAAGCCACACTTTCTGAAAATCTTGGCTTCCAGTAACACCCACTGCAGAGAGGGTATTAGCAGTCATGAATCACGTCTGGATAAAACACAGAGAGCTTTGACACAAGTGTGGAGCCAAAACATTCTGTCTAAGCAATACAATTCATTTTTATTGTTGTGGTTTTGAAATCCTGAAATTAATTGATAAGTTTTGCTACATGTATATTTTAAAAAAAAAAAAAAAAACAACAACAAAAAACCAGCAAAGCAGAAGGTTGACTGAACTTATATAGATGTGTATTTATGCCTTTTCTATGAACAGACTGTTAAAGATGTGCTCCTCTTCTTTCTAAATGTCAGCTTTTACTGAGCAACCCATTCTGCTGTTGCAATGACATATTAAAAAGAGAGATACAGTGAAATATTAAGCAAGCCCAAGAACTCAGAAAGATGCTTGTGTCTGTTTATTAATTTATCTAGTATTTGTCTTTGACCAGCCAGCTTAACTCCTGCCTAAGAGACCAAATGAACTGCAGATGCACAGCTGATGACATTGGGCCTAACAGAGCCTTAGAAATAAAGACATGAACTATTTCTTTGACTTGTCAAGGAAATGGGACTTTCCAAGTCTGAGTTCAGTACAGATCCTAAATTACTCTTAGTACAGCATGTGCTGAAGTTATGAGGCTTCAATGCTTTCTAAATAGTGGTGAACTCAATGCATATACTTGAAATTCACTTCATTATGTTGCTTTTTGTGAATGACTTTTGTATCATTTTACTTCTTTTACTGTCTAGTGGCTGAAGTTTTTCTTCTTTTCCTATTTAAGACACCAGAATTCATTCCCCTTCTACTGTTTTTTCTGTCAATACAAAGCAAGGTATTGCTAGACCTGATGCTGCTGTCTCATCTTTTTTTAATATCATGTTGCTTATATGAAAGACCACAATTCATATTCTAAAATAAACACAAAAAGAAAACCCTTGTGTTATTTTGTAAATTTTGGCCCATTTCTGAGCTGCCCTTTCTATTACACAATCAACATTTACTAGAACTACAAATCCATTTTATCCTCTAACAGGCCCTCCCAATTCCCTTTTTTCCATAATACCACCAATAACATAATCTCTTTTATCTTTTTATATAAGTTTTATTGAATTATATATGTTTTATTGAATTATATATGAAATTACTGCTGCTGTAAGGCTGTTACTTGCACCATACAATAAAACTTCTTGCCAAAAGCGGTGTTAACTCTATCGATATATTTATGACAGACACTAGTTCACTTTTTGACTTATGGATTAGGAGTACTGGAATGAAAGCCGTCTTTCATAGCAGTCTTTAATTCAGTTGTTGAACTAACAGGGAAAGTGAAGATTAAAATTATTTTGTCTTTGTAACTGGAATGAGTGAGCCAATGCCAGAAGAAAAATCACTCATAACATGCTACATGCAGAAATTCATCACATGAGGCCTTTATAACACACAAATCTGTATTTCATGGGTCTCGCTTAGGTGTAGAGGCTTAAATCCATGGGAGCGGTTGGTGATGACAAGGAGAAAGAACCAGGAGAGAGAGGTTCAATTTGGACTGTGCCTTCTCTGTACCAACCTTCCTCTTGTCAGGCAGCACTCAGTCCCTGGCTTTCCTTCCCTCCTCCTACCAGCCCATGTGCCTAACCCATTCCATCTGCTGAGCACTGGTTTCACCAACTTCTTGTCCCAGAGTCATTCAGAGCACAGGAGAGCTGGACTCCCAGCTCAAACAACAGGATACCACTCCGTGCTCACTAAGACCTGATGCCACACTAGGTTGGAGCCTCAGAAAGTACTGTGGGGATTTACCTCTGTGCTTTCACTGCTCTTACATACCTCCTTGGACCTGCTTTTGGCCACTGGTAGAAAGAAGGATAGTAGGGAAGAAAGACTTTTGGAATATGTCTATGCTTCTAAAAGTCTTGTTCCAGCCCCACTCTTGCCCAGAAAGGTAAGGAAAAGCCACTCCATCAAGTGTCCTGCTTTGTCCCAGGGACTTTGGAGCATGTACTGAGTCTTCTTAGAAGTGTATCCTCCTTTTGTCTTCTAAAACTGAGAACTGGGGCTAGTTAGCTTCCACCCTCCAAAATTACTGTGCAGCAGACTGACTGAGAAAAGAGTCCTAAGCTGCACCTCCTGTTATCTAGCCACATGCAGGACCTTAATCAAAATGTAGAGAGCACGTGCTTTCTGTGGGCATTTCTTCCTTTTAAAAATGCAACATCAAGTTAAATAGAAATGTTTTATACAATGATTTTCATGAACAATTATAAAACTTCATTAATATTATAAAAATCCATAACCATTTTGATGCTTTGATGAACTCCAATTTTTAGGGGGAAGAAAATCAGGCTGAAAGGTTTCTGTTGTTCTGATGTTTCATTATCGTTTTATGTTTTGCTACATGAAGTTAATTTCAGTCACTTTAAATTAATTGTTATGCATTTGGACTTTTGTATGCATAAATAATATGTCGGTTCTTTCTCCACTAACAAGCACTCCTCAGTTGCAGGCATAGAAAGACAGGAACCACAGTGGTAAATTCAGTAAACATGTGTGAGAAGATGTTGATGACTGAAGGTTTTTGATTACAAAATGAAAGGGCAAACAGCAGCAGTCCTACCGATCTCTGGAACATTAGTGCCAAGAATGGCAAGAGCACAAACAATGGGGTTAATGAGACGTTACTAAAAACAATTAAGTATATGTGTAGCATTACCAGGAGCATCATTTTTTGACCTCACTAAGAGCGAAGTAACATTCTTAAGATAGGTTCAGTTAGCATCTGCGATTGTGAAGAAGAAGCTATATTACAGAGGGATGGACATTCTAATTTATTTGGAGCATACTGTGGCCGGTTTTATCTGAAAATGATGTAGGATTGATCACACATCATATCTTTAAGACAGGTGAGCGCTACCATTATAAAATAATAGGTGCATATTATACTTCATACAAAGCCATGAGTTCAGAAGGGTGTGAAGTCACACACATGCAAACACTCCAACAGGATTAGCCCCTGGCCTACATAAACAGGAGGCTGTTATGTCCTAAGGAATAAACTAGATGTCAAACAGGAGTTCCCAGATGTGGGTAGAGTGACAAGGCAAGGAAATTGCTGTTAACAGAGAGGCAGTTCCCTGTTCCCCATTGTGTGAACATCACACCACTGAGCATCACATTACCCCCTCCTAAAGGGCAAAGGCAAAAGGACTATATTTTTTTTTTTTTTAATATTGCTTATGGCATGTGTTACCATTCTTTCTAGGTGGATGGGGACAGAGAAATGGTTTATTCTTCATCTGTCCTTCTGCATCTGTACTGTTTTTTGACTCCAGGCCTAGACTGAACAAGACTACCACCATTTGGAGCAGAACAGTATCTCAAGACCCTTTGCTCAGCTTTCATAATTGCCTATGTTACTTTTTTTTTAAATTTATTTTCACTGAATTATTTCAAATGCTTCTCACAAGAACAAAAAATGTTACTTCCTCTTTCTATAAATCAGGGGAAACCTCCCTTAAAGCTCTTTGTCCTGACCTTCCACCTCCTTGAGTCACTGATGCCTATGCAAAGTGGCATTAAAACATTACCGAATAAGGATGGCTCGGCTCTTATAATTTGTTGCTCAGCACCTGACAGTGTGAGTTATGCCAGAGTGAAAACACAGTGGAAGGTGAATTTTGAATTAAAAAAAAGTGTGATGCCCCGGAAAAACCTGGTCTAGTGGATGGTTTCCCTGACCATGGTAGAGGGGGTTGTAACTAGGTGTTCTTCACAGTCCCTTGCAACTCTAACTACTCTATGACTCTCTGATAAACCAGGTCCTGGGCTCTGGGTGGGGTGGCAAAACTCTGCATTTATACAAGGAAATAAAAGGGGACCAGTTTTCCCCTATGTCCATAGTCTTCCATGTAGACATCTCTGGGCCAGCAAGCCTCGGTATGATTTCACTCCCCCTGCTTTTCATAGCAGTGCCATCGGGACTAAAGTGATTTACACCAGCTTCGCAGAGACACTAGTGACTGAGCAAGGCAGGAGTATCGCAAGGTGTGGCAGTGGATTAGGAAGAGTTAAAGGGACTTAAAAGAAAGGTTAAAAGGACAGAGGTATAGTTTTGTTGTCCCTGCTGGTTTTCAGGAGACATTTGCTGCCTGACAGGTCACTCCTGGCATACTCACATATCTGTCAGCTGCCCGTTACAGGGTGACCACCAGCTTGCTCACTGAGAGATCTGCAGCCGTCTGCAATCACCAACCTCCTTGTGCCCTGCAGTAATTAAGGAACCACAGGTGAAATAAAAGTAAATAGTTTCCAGTTCTTTATAAACAAACAATGTTAAATTGATGCTGGTAAGTGTTTGCTTAATGACTTTTTAAAGCCAATTGTAATTAAAGATTTCCAATAGCAAAATTATGTTACATTCAGGGAAAATGTCTTCAATAATGGACTGTACATTAGGTAGAAGTGTTGATGAGGAGAAAAGGCAAAACAAGCTGTTTATATTTTTAAGAAATTTCTGTTCCTTTACAATTTAAGGATTTCCCTGAGTTAATACCAACAATGAGAATTCAACTCTTTGCATTATTCTTCTCTAGGCATCTATAGCAAACAGATGTTTTTTAACAACATTAAGGACTTTCTTCTTGAATGACAACTTGCAAACAGGCCAGTAAGTGTGAACTTGATTTATTAACATGTAGCCTTAATAAGCATGGTTCAGATCAAGGAAGCTAAAAGAAGAGTCAGCCATGGACATACTGACATCAGATGTGAGCCCACTTGAGGCATGAACATATGTTCATATCTGAAATATTGTTGTGCTGTTGAAAAAAGTTAATTGCAGTATTTCGGATTATATCATGCCAGATAAAGCATATGCTTGCCTTTTCATGGTACTGAATACGCCCCTCTGTATTTGCATGTAAAAGTGGAGCATGTTTTTTTCAAACAAACTAATCTATGTTCTCCTCAGGTGGAGAACCATTTGAGTGATGTCATCTTTAATTTAGGCTAACTTGTAGTGGGAAGTAACTGGGTTGGCAGTTATGAAACGAGGTATGTTTCAAGTGAGTATCTCGCTGAAACCAAAAGAACAAAGTAAAAGATGTGCAACAAGCAGAGGAAGGGTGAACTTGCAGATAGTTGGAAATAAATGTTCATCCCCCTTTTATAAAGGAGAAACTATGAATTAAATATGACATTTGGATGTTGAAGCAAAGGTTTGATTTCTGAAAAAGGCATTGATTTCAGTAGTGGGATCCTACCTGTTTCTCTACTAAAGATAAGGGGAGAGCAACAGATATCATCTACTTGGACTTGTGTAAAGCATTTGACACTGTCCCACACAACATCCTGGTCTCTAAATTGGAGAGACATGGATTTGACCAATGAACTGCTCGATGGATAAGGAACTGGCTGGACAGTCGCACTCAAAAACTTGCAGTAAACGGCTCCATGTCCAAGTGGCAAGCGGTGACAAGTGGTGTTCCTCAGTACTGGGACCATTTAACATCTTTGTTGGTGACTAAGACAGTGGGATCAAGTGCACCCTCAGCAAGTTTGCTGATGACACCAAGCTGTGTGGAGCAGTCGACACGCTGTGGGGAAGGGATGCTATCCAGAGGGACCTGGACAGGCTGGAGAAGTGGGCCCATGCCAACCCCATGAAGTTCAACCAGGCCAAGTGCAAGGTCCTGCACCTGGGTCAAGCATAAATACAGGCTGGGAAAAGAATGGATTGAGGACAGCCCTGAGGAGAGGGACTTGGGGGTGTTGGTTGATGAGAAGCTCAACATGAGCCGGCAATGTGTGCTCGCAGCCCAGAAGGCCAGCCTGGGCTGCATCAAAAAAAGTGTGGCCAGCAGGTTGAGGCAGGTGTCTCTTCCCTTCCACTCTGCTCTCATGAGACCCCACCTGGAGTACTGCATCCAGCTCTGGAGCCCCCAATTTAAGAAAGACATGGACCTTTTGGAGCACGTACAGAGGAGGGCCATGAAGACAATCAGAGGTCTGGAGCACCTCTCCTGTGAAGACAGGCTGAGAGAGCTGGCGTTGTTCAGCCTGGAGAAAAGAAGGCTCCAGGGAGACCTTAGAGTAGCTTTCCAGTATCTGAAGGGCACTTAGAAGAAAGTTGGAGAGGGACTTTTTACAAGGACATGTAGTGATAGAACGAGTGGTCATGGCTTCAAACTGGAAGAGGGTAGATTTAGAATAGATATTAGGAAGAAATTTTTCACTATAAAGGTGGTGAGGCACTGGAACAAATTGCCCAGGCAAGTTGTGGAGGTCCCATTGCTGGAAGTGATCAAGGCCAGGTTGGACAGGGCTTTGAGCAACCTGGTCTAGTGGGTGGTGTCCCTGCGCATGGCAGGGGCATTGGAACTAGATGATCTTTAGGGGCTCTTCAACCTAAACCATTCTACTATTCTATTGTCATCATTGTGTCTAAAACCTGCCAAATTCCTTTCTGTTTTTCCAATTTGGGCTGACTTAGATTAAATCAAATTATGTCATCTTTTTTTCTCACATTCAAATCAGTGTTGATTTTACAGAAAAATGCAAAGCAAATTCCTGTGCTCAGAGCTCTTTCATCCCCATATAGGGAAACTTCAGGAACCTGGCATTATATTGAACTTAACCACTTCTTCACAACGGCTCTGAATTATTTAGGATTGGGAATGCTACTAACAGAAGCACCCTGAACAAAAGAACTTAGTGCTTTTATATGTTGTGGATGCCAAATTTGCAAATTAATTTAAGAAAGCAATTTAACAATTTCATGGAAGAAAATCCATCAGGTTTATTTAACACTGCTGGTAACCAGAAAGTTGTAACTAGAGAAGTACTACTGCGTAGTTTGACATAGTATTTTTTCCTCAGGCATCTACTATGTTACATTATTGGATGCATAATGCATATCTAGATGATCCTGTGTGACCTTGTTAATGGAATCCATTCAGCTACGGTTGAGATACACAGATTATGAGAGCACAAAATGGGTATATGTGTTACTTATTTTATTCTATTGCTCACATGTCAAAGTTAAGTGAACTTTCTTTAACGGAAATGCAATGGAAATTCACTTAGGATAGACCTCAAATTCAACAAGTCTGAAAAAAGTGGAATTAAAGTCAAGGCAGTAGTTCAATCTTGACTGTATTCTTTGCTCTGCTTACCCCTCTAATAATTCACTCCCAAGTCTTGGATGTTAGCCCTAGACTAACCACAGTGTAAGAACTCCCACTGGGCCCATGGGGGTCACTAGGATGAATGCTGATAAATTAACATGTTTTGTTTCCACCAGCTATAAAGCAAAGTTATGTACTGAACACTGTAGTTATTAAAATCACATTTGTCTTGGGGAAAAAAAAAAAAGAATGGAAAAAGAAGATGTTGAGGACCGAAAGAGTAGCAGGAGACCACGAGACTTATATTCAGTTCTTCTTTGTCTATATGGTGCCTTATTTTCTTTTTTAAAAAAGACATCTCCATTGCATTGGACTGGGACAGGATGAAAAAAGATGTTTTGGGTGAACCAGAACTAATTTCAGTTTGCGGTATTACGTGCTCTCTTCTAGTCCCAGTAGCTTTAACATAAACTATCCTGGTTTTAAGTAAGTTTAAAATGTAACAGTACTTGCAATCTTGCAGATTAAATGTAGAAAGGCTGATGAGGTTTTTCCTTAGAATAATTGCCTTTTTAGAAGGTACATATTAAAGAATGTCACAAGCACACTGTACGAAGGGCAGATTCTTTTGACAGTGCATGAGTGTGTAAAAATTCGGTGTCTGCATCTGCAGTAGTTCCTTTCAACTCCTTCAGTCAGTGGAGTGCTAGATAATACAGACAGTGGAGCTGAGGAGGTGATTCCTCCCTTCTTACAGGAGAAGCTGGTCAAAGAAATCACACTTCTGACCTCGCTCTGCTGGTAACTAGCTCACATGTAACGGACCATGCTGGACTCCTTCAGCTGGACAGTTTCCACCAGAAATGTCTATGTTTGCATGTGTTTCAGTGCTTCTTTGCTCAGACTGTCTTTTTATCCACTTGAATCAGCATAGCATCCTGACCCAAAAAAGAACCAAAGAGAAGGTGCACAGCATTCCCTGGCATCCTCATGAGCTAGGGGTTTAAGACTTACAGAACTATTACTGATGGATATTACTGTGTTTCAAAGGCAGCTGCATAGCTGTGCCTGGGCAGCAAAGTTTTAAATCTCACTTCTTATTCAGACCATGCAGTAAGCCAGCAGACACAGATCTCCTTGCCATGGGTTCAGTGCCATTGGGAACAAGTGGTGATAATCACACTACATGTCTCTCACAGCACTATGATGTTCTCTTTCACTTAGAACCTCTGACACTGTCATTATTCATATTCATAAAGCAATGCCACCAGAATTCAGTGTAAATAGAACCTTCCTCAATAAATTTCTGCTCTCTCATGCAGCTCACCAAAGGAAGGCTGAAGAACAGAAGGATTTGATGTGTTTTGTTCACAATCAGGGTGATAAGTTCAGGGGGGAAATGTGACCTATTGTCTTAGTTTAGGTTGATAAAAGTGGCCATTGCTTCCACCAGATGAGATACATTTTTAGGTCTGTGCTTCTTTTGTGAAGTGTGTAAAAACACACCAGGCTTCTTTTGTGCCTCTCCTGCTCTTCTGTTAAGTTGACAATATTTTCATAAACAGAATAACGGATCTTCTTTACTCACCATACCCATCCAGGCTCAAAGTTTCAATCAGTACAGAGGAGTAACTCATACTATAGAGCCCTTTGCCTTTTTTCTCAGGTCTGACTCTCATTTGACACCACAAAACTCGGAAAGAAATCTCTTGGGGTGGGTGCTGTGGAGAGCAAGGGGTGATGTGCTGTATCTGAAGCTATCTAAATACCTAAATAGCCTGCAAAGGGCCAGGTTTTCAGTAGGGGATGAGCACCTATTAGCTTCTCTTTCTTTCACATGCTAAGTGCCTTGGTTCATTGATCATACTTGGTATTTTGGGTGTAGACTTGGTTTGAAGAAAATAGTTCACATAACTTTAATGTCACAAGCCATGTAAGCAGGGCCTGCCCTCATCTTGCCAGCAAATGGCTTTCCCCAGGGTAGCAAACCTGGTGTCTACTACTTAAACATCCAAAACAGTGTTTAGGATTATGCAAATGATGAAGCAAGGTTAGAATATTGAGAACTATGCTAAATTCCATGGCTGTTTGGACAACTTATTGTTTCTGAAATCAGGGGAAGCTGAGGGCCTAATAAACTTTGAAACTGGGCCTCATATGGGAAACAACATCCAGTTAGACATTGCAACATAGCAAATAGCATAGCAAGATACTGAAATCCTGTCACAAGCAAGAATCATATAGATAAGAGGCTCCTGAATGATGACACTGGGGTGTGGGAACATACTTAAGAGACAATGGACATATATTGAACCAGCCATGCGAGGAAGCAGACTGGCTGTAGGTTCTCATCCTTGAAGTTACCTTGAGGAGAGAAAAACAGGAGCAATAGTGACTGTTTCACACGAATTGAGAAAAACAAGCCTGGAGGAGTCGGATGAGAAGGCCTGGAGGAGCCAGACGAGCAGGTGGAAAAACAGAGATTAGACAAACCAATCAGGAAAGAAACTGAGTTGCATGTTCGCCTCATGTACAGGACTTTTAACCAATCAACTAATGTGTGAACACGATTAGGGATAGAAAAATTGTATATAAGGGACAGTAGAATATCAATAAAATGGCTTCTCTATGATTTACAGTGGTTTGTGTGAAGTCCGTTTTCTCTCCTCACTGGGGAAGCTCTTTCTTAGAAGTGGCAGACAAGCAGAGCCATCTGGAGCCATAGAGATAACTGGAATGGCTACCCAAGGCCCTATTGTCTGTGAGGAGTAAACCATCTGATTAGAACTGGTCTTGCGGCTTGGAGCTCAGTCAACTCAGCATTCTGAGCCAAAGGTGAAAAGTACATAGTGAAGAAGATTATGAGCATTCCTCCAGAAGACCCTGGCCCACGACCACCGGACAGCAATTCGCGTGCGGCAAAAGGAGCAGACTTATGATAATGAGTTCCTGGAAATAATTACCATAGTTGTGCCTATTCCCAGCCTACACTAATGAATATGTGTGCTTTTGTATCATAAATGAACGCTTGCTTCACGATACAGTGTGCAAGTTTGGAGGAGCGATCCCCCTTGCACCCAGCACTGCAATAAACATACCTGCTTTATAACTCTCTGTGAGTTGTAGAGTTTGTTTCCACACATCAGGCCATCAAGTCTTTCTGTCATAAGGCACTTAAAGTCTGTATGTGTGGTCACTAAAGAATCAGCATGTCCTGAAGGCTGGGGTCACATTTAGGCTGCATAGTAGCTGGGAAGCTTAAAAAGAAAAACGCTGCAGGCCAAGGTGGGAAAGCCTTGCAGAGGTGGAGGATTGACTGAGAGACATTCAACCAGAGAGAGAGATTGCAGTTAGGGAAGGTGAGAATGGGAGTAATTTTGTGGAATAGGAAGGAACCAGCTGTAGAACCTCACATGGGGACCCCTGCCTAGCTCTGGAGAAACAGAGCTGTGGTAAAACTGCATCAGTCCTGCAGAGTCAGAGGACCCAAAATGCAGAGGCTGATGAACCTTGGATTTCACTTCTGACTCCTGTTCCCCAAATGAGGAGACTTTTAGGGCAATGCCAAGGGGGAAAATATTATTAGGGAGCTGACTATAGGAATGGAGTAATAACCAAACCTTAATCTGGGTAATAGTGAATGGTTGTGTAAATTTGTTGTAAAATCACCAGATTTTGGTAGAAGTAGAATATCAGAGCACTGTGTTCTGAAACTAGTAAACGTAGAGCCCTCACTAGATAATTGTTGTTCTGTACCGAGGAACAAGTAGATCCCAAAAGAAACAATGAAGAATAGAATAGATAAGTTTTGTTTGAGTTTAGTAATTATAGAAACCTGTTATGCACCAGTGATGCTGCTTAGAAACCCCCTTACCCTTCCATCTTGATTTAAATATCAAGAACCAAATTAATAGATATTAATTGAAATAACTATTGATTATTTGGATATGGGTATTGATAATAATAATAATATATAATCTAGGGACCAATCAATGAAAATCAACCCATAATGTGTATTTGGTAACTAAGTATGGCCTGAATTAACAGTAGAACAATGTAGCTTTGAAGTACCTGTCAAGGAAATGATAAGTTGTAGGCCTGGTTAGTAAACCGAGAAAATCTTCTGGAGGTTCCAAGATTACCCCCCCGTAAGACTTTGTGACCAAAATGAGCATGCCCAAGGATCGGGTTCAACCAGCGGACACAGTGAAGAAGACTATGGATGACCACCAGACGACCCTGGACGACCACCAGTGTACCTGAAAGCGCATGCGTCATGGACATTTACATATATTAATGAGTTCTCGGAAATTGTATGAATATGTTAATTGTTTCTCAGAAATGTGATGAATATGTATGCTTTGATTGTATATAATTTTTGTAGTGGAGCAACTCGGTACGCACACTAGGTGGAGTGATCCCCTGTGCGTCCAGCGCTGTAATAAAGAAGTGCCTGCTTTCTAAACTTAAATTAAGTCTTAGAAAGTTTGTTTCTGCTGATTTCGGTAACAAATTCATCATGACAATAATAATAAATAGCATCCTCTAAGGTATAAGAAAAGGCTGAAAATATTTTAAAAGGGATGTGAAACTGTTGGTGTATTCGGCCTATCCACTGTTTCACTATTGTGGGTCTATCCTGCCTTCTACCCCATTATCACCTCTTTGCTTATCTCATTCTTTCTTAAGAGCATACAGGACATTGAAATTAAAACTATTTTATTCCTACCTTAAGAAGTGAAATACACATTCTTTGTAACTAGTTTTAAATGTACTAACCTGGGCAACATATCTCTTAGTATAAACTAAGTGAAGTGTTATCAAGAGATCTATAGTTTGCACAATACATACTTAATATCATCAAAATACTTAGCAGGGTTCCTGCCAGATTTTATCATTTCTGTGTGGTAATTTGTGTTATTTGTTATTCTGGAATAAGTCCTTATTCTGCAATAAGTCCATTGTGCTTTGGTTGTGGTTTTTTATGACCAACATAATTGAGGTGTAGCTGTGTGTTGTGAATAAGAAAGGTCCTTTTCCCCATAATGTCTATGATGAATGGAAATAACAACAAAAATATCTGAATGCCAGTGCCATAACAGCAAAATAACCAGGTGTCCTGGGAACAAGTTAAAATTGCTGAATTATCTCACTGTTACTGCCTTAAGGCAGTTATCTGCCTTAAGGGCTTATCCAAAGCAGAATGAAGTCAAGGAGTAAACCCACTTGGACTCAAAGGGTTTTCAAATCAAGCTGTTAATACTTCTGTCCTGCTCACTGTCCTGCTAGGAAAATTATTATTGTGCCCATCTCCTTGGTAAGGAATATGCTGAAGCATGTTGAGAGCTAACTTGGGATATCCAAGGTTACACCATGGAATGGAGAAAAATTAAGCATGGAATGAGATGACCTGGTTGAATAGTTTATTCTGACAAAATCTTTTGTAGTTTTTCAATGGAAAGTCATTTTTTCCCTTTAGCTTGAGTTTGCCCCTGCCTTGAATGTACTTTTAATTTGAAATAAAACTATTATTAGCCAATACCTCCCCCATCCCTTGTTTTCATAGTTGTCAGCTACTTGTCAGCATTTTATATGGTTTTGCTTCTGACCTCTTAGTGAAATTGTCATTCCTAGGAAAATGGTGAGGTCATGCATGTTCGGGTTCATTACTGGTTTGTTCAGGAACTTATGGGCAGCTTTTTTTCTGGCAGGTTTTTGGGGAAAGTTATGTATAGAGGGTACAGAAGATGCTTGGTGCAAGCCCAAACATTTTCTCTGGATGATTTGTACTGATACTACTTGTATCTAAGAATCAGATTCTTCGTATTACCATTAGCTGATTTTGCCCATAGTGAATTACATAAAGTGCCGGTGTGATTGCTTTCAACAGCGAGAATAAAGTAAAAGAGAAGATACATGTTTTCTTCCCAGCGAGTGTCACATCATATATCTGGCACTTCTGCAATATTAAATTTCTCTTCTAGGATCATAGTTACTCCCCTCTGCTTGATTCCTGGTTTCCATGAGTCTCAAAAGTTAAGTTGACATTCCCTGGGAACAGGAAAGGAAGAAATATCTGAAATGACTATATAAGCAGGAAGATGTTTAGGTGTATTTTTTCCCCTGGAGAGCTAGAAAGATTATCAAGGGCAGCTGGCCAATCCCATCATCAATTATGAAAAAAACTCTTGAAGGAAGTTTTGTCTTGATTATCTTCAGAGATGCCGTTGTGAGAGGCAGGATTGACACCAGCACAAAAGATATTGCTTGATGCAAGAGTGATGTACCTGTGACTCTCTGCCCTGAAGCAAGATTAATCATAAGGAGCCTTTTTTTCTTTAAATGGCATGAGTGATATCCCAGGCATGCACAGCTCTTAAGTGGACTCTCTTTGGGACTGGACTACTCAAATTTTCAGGCTGGAGCTGTGCAAGACAAGTGAAGCAGAGACATTTTACCTACGCTGTGCAACCAGCTGTAGAAGAGAGAATGGAAAGCATTGTACCACCCAAGATAAGTCACTCTTCTGTGGTGCCAATGACCATCCAAGACTCATGCTTCATATTCTGACTTGGGAAGAGTCAGTGCACAGGAAGATATAGTACTGTCTGTTTTCCTTCAGCAATGTAACATGGACATGTTAGTGATTTCCTGACATGTCCATATACTGCTCCACTGAAAAATTCACATTTAGTGCCAACAGAAGAGGGAGAAAACTTGACTGCAACATACAGAAGGACACCAAGAAAAAGAGAATTAAAAAAACATGAGTTTTGAAAGGGGCTGCTGTTGAGGACCCTTTGCTTTGGAACCTTCACAGGCATGAGAAAGTATGTATGCAGCCAGCTCATATATATTTGCAAGGAGGAAAATCTGTATGTGCACAGAATTAGCAGCTTATGCATTGTGGCTGCAGAAAGACAATGCACATAATCTGTATGAGCTCTTAACACAAAAGACAAGCTGTGGTATTATTATACACTTCAGGAAAAAAATGCGTGCAAGTTCACAGCGATAATTTAGAAGTCTTCAGGGTTCAGAGGACAGTGGTGCATGCTCAAAGTAACAATGTGAGAATCTAAGGATATATCTTTCCCTGTCTGTTCTTATTTATCACAGATGGAAAGGTAAAGAGGGAATTGCAAAGTGTGAGGAATAGAATTTTGGAATTGATCTGCAGGAAAAGTTGGAGTGTCATCACCCAAAAGTATGAGTATTTGGTCATTTCAATCTACCTTGGAAGGCAACTCTTCTGTCACTCAGTTGTGTCTCAGTAATGGTTCCTGGTAAGTCCTACAGTAAAACACACTTCTCCCTTCCCCATACACGTCATACAGCATCTAAACCTGCTCTGACCAAAGGCACCTGGCAGTCATTTGAAACTGCATCAGCAGGGCGAAAGAAACAGCAGTAGGCAGAAACAGGCCATAAGAATATTCAGAGAAAGCAAATCTGTCACCATTAGTTTATTGTGCATTGAACTTATAGACCAGAGAGATGAACAGCTGCCAAAAGTACATCCTTGTCCTTCATTTTAGCAAACAAGAACAACATAGAAGAGTCGTTCAGATTTATGAGACTGTGTACTCAAAGATTTGTCTAAGAAACCCACTTACTTAATCTGTGATTAATTGAAATAAACCAGCTATTAAATGACTAACAGCTCTATAAGGCCTTTCTAATCAGTTCTCTCCTATTATTTGGACAAAGATTTGATAGACAGGCCTATATAATCCTGCAGTAAAATGTTATTTTACAGTGATGAGAAAGTATAAATTGTACTCACATTGCAATGTTTAGATAACCATCTTTATAACTATTTATATCTTCCTGTTGTATTTTTAAAGCACACCCTTGAATAAGGCTCCTAAGTCCATACTCAACCACTTCAGTAACTGACCTAATTATCAACCTGCTTCATATAATGTTAGAGATATCCCCTGCTAGCCATGAGTTATCTTCATGGAAATCCTTGGAAAGCTGATTGTATGGAGCAGCAGACGAGGGTAGACCAAACAATTAGAATTCCAAATGACCCTTTTTAATGGGTTAGTTTTCAACGGTGATGCAAGACCCTTTTTTAATTTACAGCTGCATTTTAGTTTCTATTGTACGTCCAACATATTTTTCTGATTTTATTACATAAAGTGTTGATAACTTTGACAGTTAAATTTTAATCAGGAAAAGCTTACTCCTAAGCACTAGATCTCTGGCTAATGCATCAATCCAGGAAAGCACTGAAGCATGTAATTTTATCCCTGCTTGGCATTGTGCATAAACTCATGCTTAATTTTAAGCACGTGAAAAGTCCCATTGACTGCTAAATTAAGCATGTTTATAGGTGTTGTACTTGTATAGAGAGAATACAGAAGCATCCAGTACATAAATTCATTAGTAAATAAAATGAAATCAAGTATAGAAAACAGTAAAAGTTACTAGTTTATTCTCTCCCATTCTTCTCAGAAGTTGTCCAAGAGGCAGGTATTCTGCAGTCATGCCACTAACATCATTCATGATTTGTCTAGAAGGAGCACCAGTTTTGTACTAAAACCCCTCTTGTGTACAAGATTCCATACAAACACGAAACAATAGTAATCCTGCCCCAGGTAGTTTGAAGTCCATTTCTATCTGATACTGCAATATCCGTCAGCCCCCCTATCTAAAAGCAACTGAATATATGAATGAGATATTGGGGTGCTGGGAGCCCACTTAGGGTGTCCTACATCGCCAGTGAAGGTGGGAGCAAGTTCATATATTTCAATTATGGCAGTCCAAAGTCTTTCTAATGTAGCGAGGCGCCTTTCATACAGGTACTGCTGAAAACTTTGTGCAAGAGCTTCACACGGACTCTGGGTGTCTCCTTGTAGGTAGCTGTTTGCAAAATTGGGATCTGTGCTTCTTTTTAATCCTACTAGAGTCAGTGAGAGTCTTCCTGTTGATTCGTTAGGTGTATTGTTTAAGGCTTTTACAGGTCAGAGGTTGCATTGGGGACAAAATTATAGTCCTTATCTTAGATGTCTTTCAAACCGATGCTGCATAAAAAGAAATGGCTTTTTATTATAAGTAATGAAGTATTCTCCAAAAAGCAGAAGTAGGAATTTAAAAAAAAAAGTATTGTGTGTGTTNATCCAATCTAAACCTGCCCTGACATAACTTAAACCCGTTTCCTCTTGTCCTATCACTTGTCACCAGGGAGAAGAGGTCAGCTCCCATCTCTCTAAAACCTCCTTTCAGGTAGTTGTAGAGGGTGATAAGGTCTCCCCTCAGCCTCCTCTTCTCCAGGCTAAACAACCCCAGATCCCTCAGTCGTTCCTCATAAGGTTTGTCCTCCAGACCCCTCACCAGCTTTGTAGCCCTTCTCTGGACACGCTCCAATACCTCAATGTCCTTCTTGTAGTGAGGGGCCCAAAACTGAATACAGTACTCGAGGTAAGGCCTCACCAGTGCCGAGTACAGGGGGATGATCACGTCCCTAGTCCGGCTCCCCACACTATTCCTGATGCAGGCCAGGATGGTGTTGGCCTTCTTGGCCGCCTGGGCACACTGCTGGCTCATACTCAGCCGGTTGTCCACCAACACCCCCAGGTCCTTTTCTGCCAGGCAGCTTTCGAGCCACTCCGCCCCCAGTCTGTAGCGCTGCATGGGGTTGTTGTGACCCAAGTGCAGGACCCGACACTTGGCCTTGTTGAACCTCATACCATTGGCCTCAATCAGTACATCTATCAGCACATGCGAGAAAGTATCTTTGAGGTCTGTCTTTCTTGCACTTGTGTATTTTTATTAATGATACATGGTTTTGCAACAAAGGCTGAATTTATATACCAGACTGTGTTCTTAGCATTGCTAAAAACCCAAACATGAAGCTAAAAACTGAAACATGAGGCTAAATAAATATATTGATTAAAAAAAATAACATGAAATTGCTAAGTACTGCCCAAATTAAGACAAATCAGAGTTCATTACATGGCATTAGGAGCCAATTTATTGCAATCGTTATGCCTGCTGTTAGAGAGACACATATGCCAACCCCAGAAATAACAAACATTCTCAATCAGGGTCATTGATGTCATATTTGCATATGAAATACATTAATTGATCTCCTGTGCATATTAAAATTAAACCCACAATTTTTTGCTGCTGAATGTACTCTCAGAAATTTGTTGTGTGAATGGACAGACTGGGTGGAGAGAGATGTGATGCTTTAGAGGAATACTTATTCCAAACTATGGTATATTCTTAAATAGTCGAACTCGTTCTGCTTAACTAACTGAAGTCCTAACCATCTTTTGGTTTCCACAGTAGGAAGAGATGCAGTCATACATGTCAGAGATGTGAAATACCATGTTCTTCCCCGTGTCTTCTTGTTTGTTTGTTTTCCGAGGTATGTCCTAAGGAGACTACAGCTGTTAGAGCTAATGGGTGAACAGCACAGTGTTTAGAAAAGTTGGCCCTTCCATAAAGGTTTGCTGTGCCAAGGAAGAAGGATAATAAACATTATTGTTCAGTCACACAGAGTAAGAATGCCCTTCAACTGTAACTCCCAGGAGTTACTGCTTCAGTGCAAATTAAAATAGTTTGGTAATGAAAATAATTATTTTGATATTTCAGTTTTTGTACATAATTTCCATATTGTCTATGGATAAATACAAAGTGAAAAGAAAATCCTTATTTCATTTGAGGAAAAAAAATGTGTGGGAGAAAAATAATGATGTCTTCCCTTCCCCCGAGCACTTTTAATCAATCCTAGACAAAGGCAGTGGGAAACTTCATGTGAGAAAAAAGCAGCAGCTCTTTCTGAGCCAAGGGGAGATTATGGGAGAGAAGCTTGATGTGAAGTTGTAAGAGTTGATCAGAAGACTGGTATTGTCTCAACATTGTCATCAGTGACTAGACCCCAAAACCTGGACTAATGTCTTGACATGAGTTTGCAGTGGCTCGCTGAGCTGGCTGTTATCAGACATGGAAACCTTGGAGAACGGACTAAGGTATGAGCAGTGTTGTTACCACGGTACAAGCTTATTTTACTGAAGCAGCAAAGCGAAGAGAACCACATAACTGCTGTTGAGGAAGATGGATCGCACTTGCTGTGCCAGTACCGATGAAGAAATCTTGAACCTCAGTCAAACTTTCCTCATTATAATGTCATTATAATATAAAAACACACCTTCTGGTAAGAAGTTACCCGCCTCCAAAGCTGACCACGCCTCAGACACTCCTCTCTGGGCATGCGTGGAAGCCTTACTCCAGATAGGCAGAGATTGGCACCTTTCCATGGGACAAAGGCAGAGTGGAGCTGGGTCCAAGGAGGAGCAAGGTGTGCTACCTAGCATAAAAGATGGTTCCTTAGTAACTAAATTTTGAAGATCTTCCCCACTGAGAGATCACAATGATCGAAGAAGAAGCAGCGGAACGCCTTCTGGATTCGGGACCATAGGGATACCTGTGGACCTGTGGTGGTAGCTATTATCCTCTTCCCCCCTGCTTTTTACCTCCTCTTTCCTATTATTCTTCCTTTCTATTGCATGCCACTTTACAGGCAGAAACAATAAAGTAATCGTGTGTTGAAAGCGTAACTCCCTGGGCTTGATACCATTTCTTTTTGCACTTCAGGATCACAGTTGAAACGAACCATCACGCATCCACCGAGGAGTGGACCGTGACAGAAGTAACATGGTGGAAAAGTCTTTACAATAAGATAGGCCATGGAGCTCATGTTAGAGAGTTGACTTTCTGACTTGGATCCTGTGAATATATGGGAGAAGGAAGTGAAATATTTTCATAAGAGCAGAGAGGTGATTAAATCAGACAGGGCAGACATAGGAGTCGGAAGGGGGACCCTGACATGGGCAGGGAGGGTTACAAAAATACCTGAGAGATCCAGCGACTGGGAAAGGGATGTGTTAAGAAACACATAAGGCAAGATGAGAGAATTAAGTAGGACACAAGAGGAGTGAAGACCGCAGCTGTCTTGTAGACAGCTTTTCTCCTGTAGATCTGTGCTCCTGGCAATCACTTGAGCATGAAGAAGATCTTTTCCCTCTCCCTCTTTCCCCTTGAAAAGGTATGCCTCAAGCCGTGCAGTGAAATAATCCTTAAGGATTTCTGGGCTGGTGAAGATTTTCCCCGTTGAGCCCCATGGGTTGCTCTAATCTGAACCTTCCTTGATTCCTACAGGCCAGAAAGAATAGTTCGAAAATGCAGATTGCTTTACTACACTCTGCTTCTGTGAGAGGAGATTTTCTGGAGCACATTCTCCAGGGTTTATAACACCAGTACAAATCAGTCCTGCCCTGTGAAAATAAGTCATATGCCTTTCTATTATATAAACCTTTACCAAGTGAAGGCAGCATTTCTGTCGTAGCGTGTGAAATGTGAGTGGCTCTCACCCTTTACAACAAAACCAGAAGTAATTTAGAAATTAATAGCTTGAACAAACAGAATAGTTACACCAGCATCACGAAAATAGTACAGAAAACCTTACAACTTTTCTCAATTAATGTGCAAATGATGGCAGTCCAATGTTAGGACTTATCAGGGGCAGCACACAATGCTACAGCATTTATCGTTCACCTACTCTATTCTTGTCAGTATAGAGAACATAAATGCTTTTCATTCTATGCAGGAATTCAGATAGGCTGAAGGAAGAATTTGAGATCTGGGTGCTATTAACCTTCAGAAAATGTGAGAATATCAGATCCACTTCAGTAATTGCATGAGGAAAGTAAGTCTGTGCTTGCAATCATGTTATTTTGCACTTCTTACCAGTAAATTTAGCTACTGATCTCCACACCCAGTTACTGAACGCAGCACTGCACAGACACCTGTGTCGTGGTTTGACATAAAACAGAACCAATTTTTGTTCAGTAAATTTCACTTTGCAGCTAAGCCTCTTCTAACTACTGAAATTAACAGCATATTGTGCAGAATTGTGCACTGTTCGCTCTCAGAGTGATAAGACCTATGTTTATAGTTGATACCAAGGAATGGTATGCAGAGAGGCTCTTGCTTATACTTATTGTTATAATACCCAAGGCCAGCTAACTTTGTTATTTGCCCCATTGGAAGGTTGGGAGTAGAAAAGTGTAGAGGCATCCCACCTGTGGGGAGGAGCAGACAGGACAGGTGACCCCAAACTGACCAACAGAGTATTCCATCCCATCTGCCTCATGCTCAGTATAAAAGCTGAGGGATCAAAGGGTCAGCTCTCTTTCTTCAATGGCCGACATCTGAGGAGGACTCTGTCTGTTCGCTTGTCTTTGATCCTGATCCCTGCATTCCTGAATCCAGATCTGGAATTCAGTTCCTGTCTGTCACTGAGTCCAGTCTGGGACTTCCCTAGTGCCAGCCAGTGATGTGATTGTCATTCTGGGACCTTGATACTGTTTTGTATATATTTCATTATTTCCTTTTTGTTTTATTATTAATATTTAGTCAAAGTAGTTTAGTTCCTTCTAAACTCATAAGTCTCCTTCTCTCTCTCCCACTTCTCTTCTGAGACAGGTGTGGGAAAGCATCTGTCATTCAGCTCAGTGGCTGGTTTGGCCCAAACCACAATACTCGCATATTAAGCAGTTTCAGAATTCTTGTAACTCTGCGTAACAGGATGTGGGAAACCACCCACCTGCTTGTTTGAAACAAACCTGCAAGTGCTGGGGATCTTCCCACGGGCTTGATTCTCACCTTACATAATGCTAGTAAAAACTGGGGGTGGGGTAAAAGTATGGGTCCCTGGTCAGAAATGCTCACAAGTTGTATAATGCTTCTGTAAGAGGGGTGCTTTAAATGGGACACCTAGTGGTCCCCCAGCACTGAGGAAAAAAAAGTTACATTCTGTGTCTTATGAAGACATTCTTTTACTCTCTCTCAGTATTATTTTTTTCTTTTTTTCTGTAACATATTCAATACACTTGTTTTACAGGTAGTTCAGATTTTGGATAAATTTCTGTTGAAATGTCATCTCTTCCCTGGTTTTGTGTACCAGCCTTCTCTATCTGACTCTTTAGTTTTACTGAAAAGATTTTGGAAGAATCCCTCACAGTCTTTAAAAACTCTGAACACATCCCCCTCTCAATTTAATATCTTCTCAAAACTTAATGCTCTCTATGTCCCATTAACAATAAAAATAATTAATATATAAAGCCTAGGGTAGAGCCTTCTAATGTCTGTCCAGCTTGAGAGAGAAAGACTGGTACTGAATCTCAGAATGATTTTTCAATGACTTCTACACCTGCCTGACAGTATTTACTTGTAGAACATATTTCCTTAGCTTGCTTATGCAAGTGTCATCTGGGGCAGTATCAAAAGCCATACAGAAGTCTAAGTAGATCGTCTCTACTACTTTCTTCCTTATTCATGAGGCCAGTTACCTTGCCAAAGAAGAAATTTACTCATAAAGGCAAAGAAGAAACAATAGCCAGTAAAATCTCTCACTATCATCTTAATAAACTTAAGAGTACGTATCCTAGAATAGGTGGAATATATATCCTATGCACCATACCCAGTTCTCTGATGTTATTTAACATACATAAAGGAGTGGGTGTTCTTTATAAAATATTAATTTCTCTCTCAAGTTTTATTTGATGTTCTGATTTCTAAAAGTACTTGTAGTCAATTCAGCAAGTCCAGTAGGCAATTCATTTTATGATTTCAAATATTTATTCTGCTTACATAATACTCACCAAATATTTTCTGTGGTAGCACAAAATATGTCTTATAAAATTGCATTGTTTTATCAAGTGATAGTAACTTGGGTTTGGAACTTACCCTGAGGTAGTGAATAAATTGAAACTAGCAGTGTTTAACATGGCACACAGTGCAAAGCTCTGCACTAAATTAATACTATCTTTGACGTACACTTATCCTGTTTGGAGCACTGAACAGCTATGTTTGCTTTTTCCTGAAAAATGGTCCCTGCAGTTCAATATTTAATGTTACCTATGATTCTAGAAAGTATAAAAATAATTATTTCTTGATTGTCTAATCAGTAAAAAAAATCTGGAAATCACTTTGGGGCACAAATGGATTGCATAACAACAAGGGAAGGAAAAGCAATTTCCCAATTTGGATAGCTCCTTAGTCTTCGTATTTTAGCATAATAAAATAAGGCCAGGATTTTATAAATTCTTTAAATGCTTTGAAAAACAGCTTACTGAGCAAAACAGCTATTATATTTTATAGCTTATTCCACTGGCAGCCAACTCAGGAACGGGTGAAATGTGACAGAACCAGTCTACGAGCTCCACACAAGTCCTGGGGAAACAATGGAGATATGAAGTTGGGGCAATGTTGTTCACTGTTAGCTGTTTGCCCATTGTATGGATAATCCACCAAAGGAAGTAGGTCTTGCAACTCTCTAAACTGCAGTATTGGCCTTCAAAGCAGTTCTGTCAAAGTCTCCTGTGCCAAACCCTCAAGCATGGTTGGGGCTGAAGTTGAGTAAGATCAGAGTTCAGAGCCATAAAGACTTCCAGGTTTTTAGGCACCTCTTTCCTCTTAAATGGCAAATGTCTTTGTGTCTAGATAACCCTTGACACAACACAGGCAGTTCATGAAGGCAGCAGGGAGATCACCATAGTAAATGGCAAAAATTAATCAACAGCTTCTTGCTAACTCAGCCCTTTCTAGAAATCCAGGGGAAAGGCATTTTTGACATGGATTTTAACACTTTTATTATGTGACATGAGGAAGCAGATCACTTTTCACTTGCAGATGAAGAAAACTACTTCCTAGGGCTGTGATACCACCTGTGGTGGAGACCTTGGAACAGATTAACAACTGAAAGGACATTAAGTATTTGAAAGAAGAAAGATGGTCCCATTCTCCTCAAGCTTTAAAGTGTCTAGCTTACACACTGTGTTTGAAAAAGGATAAGAAGAGACTCTGCCTTTGTCAGTTAAGCTTTAAAGCTATGGTATAAAATTTCACCTAACACCTACTTTCCTCTTTAAACATATGTAAGAGCAACAAGCAGGAGGTTGTATGAAGAACACCAATAGGCTTATTGTTCAGTGAGTTTTGCTTGAAGTTGTTACATGTTGGCAGCTCTGTGGTGACTGGGAAAGAGTAATGCCTATTTATCAATATTTTATAGAGTTCTGAAAAACCCACATGCAAAGAGTTATGCTAGGGTGTGTGGAGAGCATAATACGCATGCATAATATTGTCTTAAGATTTCTTTATGCTGCTGCACATCCAGGACAGTCGTAAGACGGCCTGTTTATGTATGGGATAAGGGCTAGATGGGCTTGGAAATCTTGCAATTTACTAGTATGATTACCTTGAATCATCCAACAAAATAGTTGTGATAAATTCAATCAATGTTCTTTAGCATGTACACTGCCAACTCCAACTTTGCCTCCCAGAAGAGGCAGATCATCCACTGCTCACTTTATTGCTGAGATGTTCACAAAGCTGAACTTTGAACAGTTAATTATACAGTATTCTAGTAATTTTCTTAGTAACAGAGAGCCACCAATGCCATATTTAACATGGTGCCTGTATTTTCAGTTTACAGTGGAAAATTAGCTACTCCTGGGCAGTTTTTCCTCTGCTGTGGGGATAGATTGGTTCAGATTATATCTTCTTATAGTTGAGATCACATCATGGCTCATACAGTTCATATATGCTGTTTAACAGCCTATTTCTGTCTGAGTTCGAGTTCATTGACTATGTTGTTTCTAGTACTACAGCTGCAACCTGACTGTGCTTGTAAGGCCTTTGGAGCTGAAACAGGGATGGAATGTGTCCCTTTAGGAGAAAAATCAGGTCCTGTTCATTATGCATCTTAGAGGACAACACACCTGAACTGTCCAGCTTGGGAGACAGTAAAAGACAGCTTTCAGCCATAAGCAACTCTGCAGTCACTCAAAATATCTTTCAGTGCAAAATCAAACTGTTCTGCTAAATCCAGTGTCAAAGTTGTTTCTCTTGTTAGTGGATCTTTCGTCTCTTCTAGGAATGACTTAGGGACTATGCTCAGGACAATGAAATCACCATTGTTTTGTATTTCTAGGCAGGACATGGGCTAAATATGCAATTAAGGTCTCACTGAAAGCCAGAGGTCATTCTGTCCTGTGGTCTTAGAGTACACACGTCTGTACTGCTACTTGCCCACCTCCCAAAGTGCCCACATATCCCCAGGACGGTGAAGGAGACTAAATTGCCAACTTCTTGCTGCTTATATCATACTTTTTTAAGAGTTAGCCCTGGAATAAATGGTTAATAATGGAAACAGAAGAAGAAAATAATTTTATCTAAGGCTTATATGTTTGGTGTTTGTAACTGAGAGGGGAAAAATGAGAGAAAGCTGCAGTGGAAAATGTCATTTGAAATCTGATCTCCCGATTGTGAAATAGAAAGGAATGGATGAAATTATTGGGCAATACAAAGTTCAATTTCATATCACCCTATCTTAATGTAGTAACAGCTACTTGTATGAGCTTCAGTCTTTTTTCCTCTTGCTTTCCTCCTGGAAGATTGCAATCTCAAACTGCAGCTCCTACTCTAAGACTCGCAGGGATTACTGGTGAGATATGGCCTTTTCTAAAACACAGAACAGGCTAAGAAAAGCAGCAAAAGAGACTAATTTCAAACATCTATGCTTGGGAAGTGAAAAATATTTCTGAGCAAGGAAATGCTAGGCATCTGTGGTAATCACAACTACAGTCATTTGCTATGTGTCCCACAGTAGCAGAGCAAGGGACTTTGTATTTAATCTGTGGGTAGGAGGGGCTAGATCCAGATAGGTCAATGAATGGTGCAGCAGTGCATTGCAGTGGCTGTGCTTTTTGCTGTCTAGCCCTTGTCCTGGATTTCCAAAGTCTGCAGTTGGCTTTCTGTACTGACCCGTGCAGGTGAGGGTTTCAAAACCATGCAGTCTGCCTCATCTGCCAGGCCAGGACATTCTGACAGGGTAGGAACTAGGGATGGAGGTGGTACTGTGAGAAGTCTGGCACATTCGCACAGGAATAGTTCTGTTTCCTCTTTTGCCTGAGGGAATTCAAACACAGGTAGGTCATCACAGCCATCAGGCTGGGTAGAAAGCAGCGAAGGCTGTCTGGGGAGTGGGGTTTAGCCTTTCCTACTGTAGCTGTAGAACCTCTTTGAAATTCAGTCATCTTCTGTGCACGTTTGAAGCCAGAGTCTGGTGAAAAGTGGGGTGGGAGACCCAGGCTTCAGTTTCCAGGATGATGTATGTATTCCACATTAGCTAGTCACTAGCAAACATTATCTATTGCCACTTTGAAAAATCATTTGCTGTTTTTGCTTTCTGAGGGCTACCTGATCTGGTACTGCATAGTAAGTTCCGTTCAAGAAAGCAAGGTTGCTTGGGGTTGATCTTCTGTAGAACTAGCAATGAGCTAAACTTTGACTACCAAGCTGGATGTATTTTGAGAGGAACAGAAATATCAGAAACTTGTGAAACATTGGAGGTGAAATATGAGGCACCTGTGGAGACTGCACAAAGCCAAAGATGTTCAGGCCCATAACTTTAGACTTAAGCACTTAGTTGTTACACCCATACCACTGACCTGCTATGAAGTGCAATAAATAAAAAAAAAAGTGTAAGCAACAGTGCAACTCAGCACCACTGTCTGTTGCAAAGTGAGGAGTTTTTAATTGGAAAATACTGATTTTCAGTGGTTGAAACCTCTCTAAGTAATTTCATTAAAACCTACATAAGGGAGATTCCTTAGTTTGGAGATGGTATTTCTGTTCAAAACCAAAGAAAAAAAACCTTGGCCAAAAGACAACCAAATGCCCTATCCATTGGGCCACTGGCTGTTTGGACTTCATGTTACTCTATCTTCAGAACATATCTGAAGTTTTTTCTGTTTTTAACCTGAATCACTTCCCAGAGCTTCTTTAGTACATTCCCACAAGCAGCCACAGTGGCAGAGCTGACACAGATATTAGCAGCAGCAAGCAGCAGAAGAGGGGCAAGCTGTTGACAGGGAGTGAGGCACCCTTCCAGCCGGCTTTGCTTTTGGATAGCTCTCTCGATTTTGCCTCCTGAATGGGAGGCTGCAAGAAAAAAGGAGTGTAGGTGTAAAAGCTCAGCATCCTCTCACACTCCAGTTTTTCAGCCAGCTATTGATATCCAGAGAAAAAATATTTCTCAGAGATAAATGGAAGCATTAAATCCCAATATACCTTTTATTATTTTAACATGTATTTTTCTGAGCAGAGGAGCTGGCTCTTCTTTTTCACAGATCTACAAAGATGCAGAGAAATTAAAAGCAGTTTTGTGTAACAGAAATGCAGCAAAGTGCTCCAAAGAGAAAATGTATTTTGTTTTGGACTCTTTCTTAGAGGGATGGTAAAAGGCAGTCTTATTAAAAGATGGTAAAACCTTTGCTTTTCTTCTCTGGCTTTGATGATAGATTGGAACCTGCAACATCTTTTTAAAGAGTCTTATAATGGAAATGGTGAGATATCTTTAACTGCAGCAGATCAAGTGATTGCCCTCACACTGCAGCCCAGCATAAGAAAGTAGCAGCAGTTTAGGAGACTAAAGGAAAGCGTGAACTGCCCTTAGAAGCTATTACATTAGTGAAGTTTATCTCAGCTGGGTAATTCACCTAAATCAGGAGCTGAATGGAATTCACTATTAAAACAACAGCGGTATACACAGTGCTATTTGTGTGCTCTGTATCTGAGGTGCTATATCACACTCAGAGATAAAAAGTCATCTTTCTTTTCTCTAGGAGACAATTTAGATATTAGCAATCAGAAACAATTGTTTCCTACCACGTAGATAACTTGTTGTCCACCTCTTGGGATTTATTTTCATGAGCCTCAGACTCCCAGCTTCGTTGGAAAGGCTGCAAGCAGAAGACTTTCTCCAGATTGGTAGGGCAGAAAAGCAGCAGCAATAGCCATGAAGACAGTCCCTCATCAGGAATCATGGTCACCTCACTGGAAAGAAAAGTGTTGGCTGCAGAGGGGCAAGAGGTGAAGACTGAAGATGGCATTCTGGGCAGATGGGTTTTCAAAAATTTGTCCCTTTTGGGAAGACTCTAATTTCTGGAGCAATTGAGTATTTCTCTCCTGTGGACTGCAATGGTCCAGTTTTTTAGTGTGCCGGGAATGACAAGCACTGCTTAAAGAGAAGATAAATAATGAGACTTACAGTGCAGCACTTCCTAAAACCCTCTGTTTAACCATGGCAACTTGGAAACAACCTTCTTCATGTTGCCACCGTGGTTTCAGTCCTCAAGCCAGACCATGGATTACTGTGTCCTGGAAACTACAGATTTTGGAGTTTACCAAAAGCACTGCAAAAACACTCAATCCTTTTTCAGCACAGACACATTGTTGAGACTATAAACACCACACTCTAAGACAGCTAGAGACTATTCATTTCTAGTTTTGGGCCACATAATGGCACGGGGTATCTGTAAGATTACTGGCCCAAAGACCCATTAAGCTGATGAAACATATCCGGCTGAGATGGGAGCTCTTATGTCTTTTCTCAGAGGGTTTTCAGGTGTACCCAGAGAGACTGAAATTTTCAGAGACACTTTTGAGTCATAAGAAAGTATTTAGGCCAGATACTCACTTGAATTCTGTGAACCAGCACTCCCTCACATGTCCTCCAAAAACTGAAAGGAAAGAAAGGTGCACTTACAATCTTCTCTCAAAGTGAAGATACTTCCAGTGCAACTTGTTGATGGAATAATTGGGAACAGTGCTGCCAGGAAGGCAGTGGATTTTACTTTAGCAATGTGACTGATCTGGGATAGACTTGTAATAAGTAATTTAGCAAAAGAATTTTGCTTCAGCTAAAATGAATGTGTGCTTGCTATGGCTTCAGCTAAGATGGGTGTGTGCTTGCTATGCCTTTGGAAAAGGGATAGTGCTAGATAGGATATCAGGCGAAAGCAACAGTTGAAAGTAGCAAACCCTTGCAAAACAAAGGGTAGTGTAGCTAGCAAAGATAACCACAGAAGTGTAAGGAATAAAGAAGCCACAAGAAGGACATGGTGATAAAGACTTCAAGCCTCCCTCCAACGACTACCAAGAAGACCCCTGAGGAAGCACAGCGCCTGCGCCGCTAGAAGGGAGGGGGCATGTTTGGGGTGGGTTGCATTCTAAGAACTCATTGAGTATGTATTTGGGGGTGGGTTGCATTCTAAGAACTCATTGAGTATGTATTTGGGGGTGGGTTGTGTTCTGAAAACTCATTGATTATGCAAACTATGTTCCAAGAAGAAACATGAATAGGTATAAGGAATACAAAATAAAAACAAGCATTTGTAAAGAGAAAACGAGCCACAGGAGGAGAAATCCCCTGTGTAACTCCCAGCGCTGTAATAAATATTCTTTGCTCCACCGAATTTGCCCCGGACTAAAATTAATACAGTGAGCATGTTTCTCACAGACTCAATTCTGTTGTCCACCACAAACTGATATAATCATGATGAATCTTTCCAAAGCACTACACCTCTATTTCCTGCTGCAAAATATGGCCCAGGAGATTTTCTTCTCTTTCTAGCCTATGTAAGTTGTAAGTATTTCAGGGACAGATCTGCATCTTTCAGCAAGTGACAATCACCATACGGTTTCAAGATCAACTGGAGTTGGTTGAGGGTCCTTATCTTGCTACACATATGAGCCACTAAATCTTTGTAAGACTACTTTTTTTAATTGCTAATGGTGATTTGTGCTCCTTTAATCAGGAATTGTTTGCTTTTTATCCATGTATCCAAACAATTACCATTCACCTAAATGAATGGGAGGAGAATAGAGGAGGAAGGGTCTGCATGACTGATGGGAAGAATTAATTTCTTCTAGCCACCCAGCAGTACAGTAATTGGTATCTGGGACAAAGCTGCAAGTGCCACATAATGCCGGTGACATGTGTGAGCAGATGGTTTCAATAATTTGGAGTGGAGATAACAATGTAATAAAAGGGAAGGCAAGGCACAACATGGCGTGACAAGGTAAGGGAAGGCATGGCACGAAGGCATGGTATGGCACAGCAAGGCAAGGCACGGAAAGGCAAGGCAAGGAAGGGAACATCATCATTCAAGCAAGTGATTCAGAGAAAGAAGCAGAGATTTTTGAGGAAAAATGGGGGTAAAATGGTAACTTTTTTTTTTTTTAATACTTTCACACTTCAGTAGACTGAAGATCTGGGAGCAGAACGTGCAGAGCTGGACCTGAGTATTTTAATGATCCTGCTTTTCCACAGGGAGATAAACTGACTGTGTCCTTAAGTGACTGATTCAGGAAAGGAATCTGACTCAGACTACCAGTAATAAGCCTGTATGTTTAGATGTGCCTCTCAGTCACAAATGATCACTCCTTATGTCCCTCCTGCCCTGGTCCCAAGATTATTTATTTACATATTTATCTTCTTATCTGCTATTTATCTTGTCCTGACTCTAGGTTGTGAGTTCCTCAGGTGGAACAGTCTATCCTTGTTTCTCACACCTATGGATGTATATCTTAAATGCTTAGATCCTGGTTTTCCTTTGCTGAGGTCATGAAACCTGGCTTGCACTCCTGTACGTTTTAGAGATGTCATTTTTTGTAGTATTTGACAGCATATCTAACAGCTTGGCAATTTTTCATTTGGGATGCCTCTTCTTGAGGGGATGTTGGATTAAAACAGAACTTCATATTAATTCTGGCTTAATTCCTTCCTGATCTCTAGTTTAAACATTGAGGGATCACCCTAGTTTGATAAGACCTGGCAAAACATCATTTACAAAACCAAATAGCATACCTTTACCCTTAGATTAAGTTAGTTTGCTCATAAGAACAAATACTTATTTCACACTTTAAGGCTAATGAAAAATCTTTTCAGAGTTAATAATTTACAACATAAACAAAATACAAGTGTCACGCCCCACTCAGAAGAGAGGGGGGGAAGTGACTCAGATTCGCATATCCCCAGCAGTGTGGACTAAGGTGAGACAACTCTCAAGGTCTGTACAAAAACATTTATTAGATTCCCACAGTGATTAATATATCTCTTAACTACGTCCACGATAATTCGTTAGGTATATAACAAATTATGGCAAATGGTAAAACAAAGTATGGCAAGTGGTAAAGTATGCCTTGTGTTACTTCGCAACAGATACACAACAAATTATACCATGAATTATAGCGAGTGGTAAGGTATGCCTTGCGTTACGTACTTAACTTTAAAAGAAAAAGAAAGAAGAAAGTGAAACAAAGGGATAGAGAAAAAGAGTGAGAGAGAGAGAGAGAGAGAAAGAGATCACCGGTCCTGGTTCCAGTGTTGGTCCAGCCAACGGGGGTTTCTGGTTCATAGGAGCACTCCTCTGTGGATCTCCAGGGGGAAAAAAAGTCTCTCTCCAGGGAAGAAAGAGAGGTTCGCAGGGGCACCTATTTTCTCCTTTTATGTTTGCGGTATCAGTACGACCCACCCTGCTGTTATGATGCTCAGGTTTCTCTCCCCGCCAGGTGACAGGTCGCATGATTTGGGCGGAGAGACAAGTCCTATAGTCATGTGTGTTTAGCATGACCTCTATAATCTTCATTAGCATATGCAGGGGTGTGAACTTTAATATGCATTTCATGGATAATGAGGCAAAGGTCATTATCGGACACGTGGCCCCGAAAACAAAGAAACTAACAAGCTTCACAAGTTGAGCAGAAAGCCTTGTCTTCATAAGACTTCCCCCCGCCACAGACGCATCCTGTGATGTCCAGATGAGATAAGCAGGTCTTAGCCTTGTCAGTTCTTTGAGCACAAGGCCTACATTGTCCAGACTCCATATTATCCACCCCTTGGCTACAGGCATATCTCAAAGTCCTCGCGAGTGTTTGAGACATTCCCCAGTGAGGCTCAGAGGGCCTCCCCCCGTCTCTTGTCTCTCACCATTTGTTTCAGGGAATTTACAAGTCGTCTCTTACATACAAGTAAGGAGGCCTTAAACGATTAAGCAGATTTGTGAAACTGATCTGTTAACATTTCTGCAACATGAATAAACAAAACTGGTATTATTAATTTGTAGTCAGAGTGGGTCTGCATTCTTAGAATCCTAATTATGAGCTTAACAACAAGACAAATATTCTCTTCCTCATTTTAAATATGTAACTCTCTTAGAAAATAAATTGCTTAAGATGCTTATATCTGTTAGTTGCCAAAACAATTTTGAAAAAACATATTCTGATTACCACCTATTTTGCTGGGCCCGAAGTAAGCAGTCATGAAGTAAAAGCTATAGTTTGTCCTCAGTGACACTGTGTTTTCTTTATGAGCTGTGCACATATTTGGGACCAACTTAACCCCCATTTATATACTGAGCATGATGTCTATGGTATGGAATACTTCATTGGCCATTCCAGAATATTCCATTGGCCATTCCATTGTTCTTCCTATACTACTTCTCAGCTTCAGTGGGAAGCTGAAAAGAGTCCTTGGAAAGCATAAACATCACTTAGCAACAACTTAAACAATATACATTGTTGACATTCTTTTCACAGCAATCACTAGAAAGAAAATTAACTCTTTCCCAGCTGAAACTAGGACACTTGGTAGTTGTACAACGACTTTGGGCTAATGCCATAGTATTTGGGGCTGATGTCTGGGTAGCCAACTTGCGTTGCTACTACACAAAAGTAGAATGTGACTAAAGATTCCAGAAGGCATTGAAAAGGAAGCTAAAAAGCTGGTTTTCAAAACACTCAGACAAGAAAAGTCTCCTTCCAAAGTCTTGGTTATCTGTCTTTAATCTGAAACAAATTTTGTTGAGAGACAAAAGTGACAATTTTGTTGAGTGACAAAAGCCAAGCAAAGTGAATTTCAGTAGATAATTTAGCATTTCATTTACACATTTTTTCACTCATTACAGTTGTAGAAACTTGGCAAATCTATAATCTCACATTTCAAAATACTGAAACCATTCAGTGGTTTGATTAGTAGGTGATATTGGAGGAATGTTGTAAAATACATCACTTAAAATAAATTACATTTTATAAAATCTGTTTCAGTACCTCAGCTTTGATTCCAAGTTTAAAAAAGAGCTCTTTCTCCATTAGAAATAGCAGAAAAAATGGTACATAATTTACTCACAAGGTAGTTTTTGATGAAAATTTAATTGAAGATAGTGGTCAACAAATAATAATAGCTCATGATTTACCATATTAATGAACAATTTGATTTCTGCTTTTGTTATGTTTGACTTCCACAACAAAGCTGCTTTCCTCCTCCTCCATGCAAGAATGCTGTGGCTGTGAGCTGATAAACCATGCTGTCCAAGCTTCTTGTGGAAAAGACAGAAGGAGAAGCTCACAGCAGGGCAAGGGAGGCCAATGGTTCTGAAATTAATTCTCTTCTCTGCATCCAGGTGTTGGCAGGTTTGAAGGAAATGAGAGTGACTATACTGAGTCAGAGCAAACACCCTTCTAGCTCAATATCCAGCCTCTGGCAGTGGCTGAGAGTCACTCTTTACCCCTGCCTTTTTCCAACAGAGTGTACAGGCACTACCAGGCTGAACAGATATTTACAGAACTATGTATGGAAAGGTATACAAGAAGTATAATCAGAAAAATGTCTGCCAGAATGCTGGCTGATGATGCTGTCCTGCAAGGGAGCAGATTGTGAGTTGTGCTTTCTAGACCAGCTGATATAAGTCGAGGTGAACAAGTTTTGAGATTCTCAATTCCTGCACCGGAGCCTAACAAGAAGGAGCGTAAGCCAGGCTAAAAATCAGACTAGATCTTGATATTATATAGCTATATGAATGTATTAGACTGATGGAGACAACAGGTTAGTTCCGCCTGCTGAGCTGGAAAAAAATCTCAGAAAGGCAAGAGGTGGTAGGCACCATGTATAAAAAAGAGTAGCAGGAAAAACATAATGAGGCACAAAACCCCTGCCTCTGTCCACGGTTTGATTTTTAGCATTAAGTAGTTATGAATTTTAGTTTCCAGCTGGAGAATGAAATAAAATTGTATGTCTTCCTTGAGGCTAAGGACTGGGAGTTTAGAGACAAAGTTGCTTTATAGATAGAAACATAGAATGCTTAGAGTTGGAAGGGACCTTGAAGATCATCGAGTACCAACCCCCCTGCCATAGGCAGGGACACCTCCCACTAGACCAGGCTGCCCAAGGCCACGTCCAGCCTGGCCTTGAACACCTCCAGGGATGGGGCCTCAACAATCTCTCTGGGCAACCTGTTCCAGTGCCTTACCACCCTCAAAGTGAAAAACTTCTTCCTAATGTTCAATCTAAACCTGCCCTCTTCCAGTTTGAAGCCATTCCACCTTGTCCTATCACTACATGCCCGAGTAAAAAGTGCTTCCCCAGCTCTCCTGTAGGCCCCCTTTAGGTACTGGAAGGCTGCAATAAGATCTCCCCGGAGCCTTCTCTTCTCCAAGCTGAACAACCCCAACTCTTTCAGCCTCTCCTCATAGGAGAGGTGCTCCAGCCCTCGGATCATCCTCATGGCTCTCCTCTGGACACACTCCAGCAGGTCCATGTCCTTCTTATGTTGGGGACTCCAGAGCTGGATGCAGTACTCCAGGTGGGGTCTCACGAGAGTGGAGTAGAGGGGCAGAATCACCTCCCTCGCCCTGCTGGCCACACTTCTTTTGATGCAGCCCAGGATGCGGTTGGCCTTCTGGGCTGCGATCGCACATTGCTGGCTCATGTTGAGCTTCTCGTCGATCAGCACACCCAGGTCCTTCTCCTCAGTGCTGCTCTCCAGCCAT